>QLOZ01013404.1:0-13715 GCA_003314065.1 Lactarius sp. MG50
CGAAAGCTGCGTACTGTACATGCCGACCTGGGGAAATTCCCGTAATAGAAGCGACGTCCCCTGGCCCACCGGATGACGGAACGGAAACTAGAGATTGGACGCAGTCAGTCTTCCGGCGCCGAGCGAGATCTGCGCAAGGTACGAGCCTGAGAAAAGAAGGCACCTCCGGCTGGCGAGATCGTTATCGCCGTCGCCGAGATCTAAGGCCAAGCCTCCCAGATCCCTGTTGTGTGGTCTGCTATCCGTACAAGTACCACTTACATACACGATCATCCCGCATTTGTCTGCGTGGGATAGGGTCGCCCGTCGCCATGCTGACCTTCTATAAGAAATCTCGAGAAGCAACCTTCCATCCATTCGGGCTCTGAACCCAAATACTGGAGAAAGAAAGAAGCCCAGTAGGCCTGACCCGTATCGTATCCAGCGAACGTGCGATACAAGACCGTGCAATCGCAGATGTCCGTCGATTCGCAGCGTGGCCCACCACTTCATTTCGGCAACCCCGATGCATGAAAAGCCCGATAGGATGCACCCGACGCTTTGCGTGGGCCAGTGAGCACTATCGGCGCCTATCCCAAAGGTATGGCCAAGCTCCTTAATTTCAATTCGACACCACATCCATGTCACAATATGTACAAGTGGTAATAGATTGTGGTTATAGTTTCGGTGGAGGATATGGATTTATGACCAGTCACATCTACAAAAAGACCTGTGCTCACCACCTTTGGTAGGATGATGGTGGCTTCCGACCAGGTGTTTCTCATGGATTGATGGACCCTTTTTGCGGCTGTGCTTGTGGCTGATGCCTAGTAAGCACCTATTTGTCCGAATGTTCGATCAATCGGAACGGCGCCCATCAGGCCCATACTTGCGTGGAGAACAGTACTGCCTCAGCGCGAGGTGTAAACAATGTGCAACACTAGATGAGCAGCGGACACGACAGCAACGCCCTTTGAAGGGTCAAAGTGAAAGACAAAGCGAAGGAGACTGCGACCTCTATCGGCCAAAGCCGAAGCAGCACCACGGAGAATAATACAGTAAGGAATAGGTTAGGACGTGGAGACCTTGTGCGCCTGTTGACATCAGACGATTCTTTCGGACTCGAGCGTGGGTAATTTACGGTACATGTTTGACAAGGCGGCCGTAACTTTTTCTCCTTCGGGAAGCACTGTGTATCCGAAATACGAGTGTTATTCGGCGGGAAACTTTACACGTTGTGCTGTACACCTCGACGCAAAGTTATAAATGATGAGGAGCACCTCTCGTCTCAAGAGAGGCTCAGACGCTTTTGGTGCCTGCAAGCTGTGCGGTGGACCCTGCTCCGATCGCTGGGGAGCACTCTTTAATCCCAAACGGGCATGCCGATGCAGCCGAAAAGGGTCGGCGCATCACATAACTTTGTTAAAAGGGACGATCGGAGCATGTCACGAGTGCAAGTAAAGGCCGTGTGAAGGACTGTTGGCCAATTTAGCCCACTTGGGACTGTTAGTGCGGGCGTGTAAAGACGTCACACTGGCCTCGAGGCATCCACAGGTCTCACGAGTAGCAAGTGTTGAGTCTCGACACCATAACTGAGCAGAATTTGCAGTGAGTAGTCAGACTGCCAGTAGACCGGAACGGAATGTGGCAGGGAACGGCACGGAAGTATTTACGGCGGGAATTGCCCTTGCACGTGCATATGCAAGCAAGGGGGCACTAGCGTGGCAACGCCTGGCCTAACCCGACCCTTATCCAAACCTGACAGCTCTGGTCTCTTTTTCCTCCACTACTACTGTACATTCTTGGTCGTTTCCAACAGCGCTGATGAACAGGCTAAATAAGCGTCAATCTGTTGGTGAGCTCCTCTTCTTCTCTTTTATCGGAAACGAGGTTACGTCCACTTCACTGTTGTGGTGTGATCGGACGGCCCTCCCAATTCGTCCTTGGGCGTAAATTCTCCCCTACCTTGGGCATCTGGGCCCCTCCAAAACACCTCCCTTTTCCACACTCCTCTTTCGTACCGCCGTGATCTCACCGCTTGGTGCCATTCCTTCTTGGTTTGACACCTTGCGCCCCTTCCCCATTTACCTCTCCCTGCTTTTCTTTGTTTCTTCCATTTGCGACCGACCATGTCCTCTGCGGCGGGGCCTGTGTCAGCCGTACCACCAGCCGTACCTGCGCCTCCGGTGGTGTCATCAGCGCCCGTACCTCCTGTAGTGTCACCTGCACCTGTAGGGCCGTCCGCACCTGCGCCTCCGGTGGTGTCGTCTTCAGGTGCTTTATCCACCCCCTATCCGTCTTCATATGTCCTATCCTCCCCCCCCTGCCTCATTAACTCACCTGCTCCCATCTTCCCCACCTGCTATCTCCGATTTCCTGTCTGTTAACTTTCTTCAGCGATCGCTGACCATGCTTTACTTGATTTTCAGTTCCAGTGGCTCCGAGTTCATCGGCGGCACCTGTGACCACGGTGGCACCTTCACCGTCGCCGTCGGTAACTGTATCGACCCCGCCGCCAGTGGTGTCTTCAACGACCAGCCCTAAGCCCGTTGAGAGTAGCTCCACCCAACAGCCGGCTCCGGCTCCAACACCACAGCCGACCCAATCACCTGCGGGCCCTTCATCAACTCAGCAGCCCGCAGAGTCTCCCACGACGCGCGGTTCGAACCCCATTACAAGCCCGGCTCCCGTGCCAGTTTCGACCACATCGACTTCTATATACACCTCGGTACTTGTGTAAGTAGTCGCAACCCACGACTACCGTCCCATCTCGTTGACATTCTATCAGATCAACCGCACCCAATGGCGAGGTGGTTACTTCCACCTCTTTCTCGACAATCATCATAGTGCCGTCCACACTACCTGGTTCCGGAGGTGGTGGCGGCAACAGTAACGGTGCACTTATTGGTGGTGTCGCTGGCGGAATCAGCGCCTTGCTTGTCTTCCTCATCCTCGGGTTATTTTTCTGGCGCCGAAAACGCCGCCCCGATGACTTTGACGGTAACTTTGATCCCGATCGAGTTGTTCGACACACCGGCCACACGGACCTCGCGGGCACCGAGGTCACACCGTACAGCTATGCGCCGAACGCGGCGGGCACCGTATCTGGTCACTCGGGACTTAACTCCCCGACCTGGAGTGGGGACAACAGCATGCGGCAATACCGTGAGAGCCAGGCGCTCCTTGGCGGCAGCATACTCAATGCTGGTGCGGTCACGGCGACCTCGGGATCACACTATGCACCCACCTCGAGCGATGGTGGGTCTGTCCACCCCGCTTCCAGTCACGCGCACAGCAGCTCCCACGGGGGCGGCGGGGCTCCTCAGCAGTATCGGCCAATATCCGCCAAGGAGCGGGAAGCGCAGCGCCAGCGCGGGCAGGCTGGCCTCGGGCTCGCGAGCGCGCCAGAGGAGGGCGAGGGCGAGGTCATACAACACTCGGATGGAGGACGAGTCGTCGTGCCTCCCGCTGGTACCAGTACCCCGCAGGAGATTCCTCCAAGCTACGACTCGATCCCTGTGTGATGATTGTACGTTTCTTTTTACTTTACTTGACTCGCTGGATTGGACTTTGGTAGCTGCTGAGGGATGTTGACTGGTGATGATAATAAGTGACGTTGCTGATACGCCGAACTGACTTGTAGGGCATGCATGGACCCTTGCGGAGCGACTTCGCTGCACTGGCACATGCGCGCTCATGACCCTTTATTCTTTCTTCTGGCCCCTTTCTAATCGCGTCTGATCGTGCATGGTCCATACTCTCTAACCTAACCTGTCCTCCCTAGTATCCCCATTTCTTCTTGTGATTTCATTTACTTTATCTTTTGCTTCATAGCCTCTTCACTTCATCTACTCATAGCTTTCTTCATCCCCTTTATGACGGAACCGTACGTATATGACTGCATGAATGGAATGAAAACTGCCAGCCCACTCGTTGGCCCATCCTCTTTTTTCCCATACACAGCGAGAGAAAAAAAAAGTCTCTACCACAAGTTGGTGTATTGTAAGATTGCTCCTGTAGATGGGGGATAGGCGCCCTGGTACTGCTGTACTTTACCTCACGCGTATCGTCAGAAAGAAGGTCATGATAGGGGAGCCGAGCATCAAAGCCTTGAACGCTGTGCACGAGCAATATCGCACATCCATCTCCATTTGTCACATCCGTGGCTATTATAGATGGGGTATACAGTAGTCTTATAGCAGGAAGGGCAAGGGACAATTCGTTGAAACGACTTGGAATTCAAGTTGCTGTGCCTCCGAGTCTGAGTGCTGTGTCTTTCCGGTGGTGTGAGAATCCGGCCCGTCGTCCGCCTCGGGACGTAATTTGCACTTGCATGCTCTCTTCGGGATACTCCTCCCCCTACGCTTGGTAAGGGTGGCAAATGCGAATCAGAACACGAGCGTGCGTACGACGGTGTGTCGCTGAAATGGCGCGACTCGAAGCCTGAGGCTGCAAATCGCGAACGGGTCGTCATAGGCTCGTGCGGAAGGTCCCGAGGAACACCCCGCAAGGGCGATCATGTGGTACCACACGCGTTCGAGTCGCCTAACTTACTACTGCATGCCGAGAGAACGAATCAGCCTTTGGGCATCAACGTCCGGGTAGGAAGAGACTGAGCAGCGACACCTGCGTCTGTTCGTCGACTTTTCCCACAAGACTACTAATCTTTGATTTCAGATCAGGATATATTCTCAGTACCACATCCCCCGGACTCCGGTGGTGGTGAGATGATCAGACTATGATCAGACGCTGTGTTCTTTGGGCCGTAATATGGCCTCCATCTTGGGTGCCGGCGACATTTTCCGGTGCTAAACCTCCTTGGTCTGACATGCGCTTGCGCTCACCCCCAAACACTTTACCCCTCAATCTACCCACTATCTTATTTGGAACTGACCATGTTTTCTCTCCCATGAGCTATGATGGTTCCATCACCCGCAACCCTTGCGCCGGTACTTCCACCACTCGTCTCCCTTCCGCCAAAGGCGCCGCGCGCACCCCCTGCACCTGGTCCACCACCCGCATCAGCATCAGCATCCGCACCCGCTCCACCAGTGCAGCAATCATCCACACCCGCATCATCCCCTCCGCCAGTGCAAAAAACACCTCCACCTGCATCATCCCCTCCGCCCGTGCAGAAACCATCCGCCCCCGCATCATCTCCTCCACCAGTGAAACAAACACCCCCACCTACATCACCCTCTCCACCAGTGCCGAAACCATCCGCACCCGCATCAACTCCTCCCCCACCCTCTATGTCTGCTCCAGGTGCTTGGATCTTCAATCTTGATCTGTTTGGGTGTTCGCTGATCACGCCTTGTTTGGTTTTCAGTCTCGACCCCGCTTTCTGCACAATCCACAAAACTCCCCACGGTCGCGACCCCAATCACAACTACGCTCACGTCGCTATCCGTATACACGTCTATAACCATGTAAGCAGTCGCAGCTCACCACCTCCGTCCCTCTCGTTTACATTCTTACAGATCAACCGCATCCAATGGCATGGTGTATACTACCACCCTGAGCTCGACAGTCGTCATAGTCCCGTCCATAGTACCTCTACCTCCTTCTGGAGGTAGTCCCACTAGCAACGGTAGCAGCAACAATGGTGCAATTATAGGCGGAATCGCTGGCGGAGTTAGTGCCGTGCTTGTTGCCCTCATCCTTGGTTTGTTTTATTGGTGTCGCCACCGCCGCCGCGAAGTCTTTGACGGCCCCGTCGATCCAAACCGAGTAGCCCAACATGCTGGCCGCACGGACGTCACGGGCATGCAGGTCACACCATACAGGTACGAACCAGAGGCGGGGCGGCCCACATCCGGTTATTCTGGACCTGTCTCTCCGACCTGGAGTGGGGACAGCAGCATACGGCAATATCGTGATAGCCAGGCGCTCCTTGGCGGCAACATACTCAGAGCTGGTGCGGCCACGGCGACCTCAGGATCGCACTACCCGCCTACACCGAGCGATACTGCCTCGGCCTACCCCACTTCCAGTCATCCCAGCAGCTCCTCCCAGAGCGGCGCTGGCCCCGGACCGGGCTTCCCTGTGGCACAGCCGTACCGGCCAATGTCCACCAAGGAGCACGAGGCGCTGCGCCAGCGCGGGCAGACCGGCCTCAAACTCGCAAGCGCGCCTGAAGAGCGCGAAGAAGAAGTCAGACAGCACTCCGACGGGGGACAAGTCGGGCCTGTGGTCGTGCCAGTGACTCCCCCAGTGCCCCCACAAGATGTTCCGCCAAGCTATGAGTCGATCTCTCGGGTCCCCAGGTGATGATTGTGGGTTTTTTTTTATTACTTTAATGTCCTTGCTGGGTTGTTCTTGACCGCTGGAGTGGTGGTGGAGGTGAAGATGATGGTGAGTAGTACTGATAGGCCGAACTGACTTTGCTGAACTGGCACCCCGCCTCTCTCATGGTCTTATTCTGACTTTTTTTTTTCGATCGCCCTTCACAATGCATAGTCCTTGTATAACACAACATAACCCGTCCTCACCACTCTTTCGACGTATCCTTGATATTTAAATCACTTTATTTTCTGCTCCATGGCCTCTTCGACTAGTTCGTACGAGCTTCCTTATCACACTTGTGACATGACCTGTTTGCATGACTCCATGTATAGAATAAAACTGCCCCACCTTTGCTTGTTGGGCCACGCTCCTTTTTCCTTACACGCACCAGAAAAGAAAAATCTCTATACGGCAAAGTTGACGTACCGTGGCCTCAGATGATGGACGCTTCAAATGGGGAATATAGGTAGGATATACAGTATTGTCGGTTACCGCTCAGCGGGTTACTTATATTGCAACATAATTCATTTCGGCATTGATGGAGTGAAGTTGAATCGTGAAAGAGGACCAAGAAGTGGGGGAGATACAGCCACCAGCCGCTGAGGCGACATACTAATGCATGCGGGCATGATCATGCGACGCCGGGGGCGGAGGTCGAACTTGGAAATCTCAGCCACCGAGTGAGATCACCACTCGAGACAGCGTGATCCCGGCCGGTCCGTATTCATTCAGGAAAGATCTGTCTGGTCGTCATCAGTATACATGGGGCTCAGAAGGGTCCCCAGCTAACTTGGAGGCAGGTCCATCTTCTGGTACGTCTCGCACGTTTACCCTACACTTCCCTGGTCTATCTTTTGCTTATTTGTTTGCCAGCCCCTCTTCTTTCCTCTCGATAACCCGTAAGTTCGGCTGCGTCCCGACATATACCCAAACCGAGCCAAGCACAGCCACGGCGATCCCAAGGCCGTTGCGGCACTAACTTACGCGCCTACTTCAAAGAATGGAGCGGGACTCAGTTCTCCCTACAGCCATACCGCCCTGTGTCGGCCAAGGAGCTCGTTCAGTTGATGCGCGGGCGCGAACTGAGCAGACTGGCCTCTGGCTCACTCGAAGAGGGTGAGGACGGTGTCATACAGCAGTAAATGGGTGATAAAGGGGTGATTATTTAGTAATTGATCAGAACAAAAGAATCCACAGAGCGTTGTACCTTCCGAGTCATTGTCTTCCATGGCTAAGTCCAGATAGTACATGCGGAAATCCTGTGCAGTACCGGCCCGCAAATCCGGTCCGATCCAACAGAGGCCGGGGGCGTGCGTGAGCGTTGTTTCTCTGATCGATCCCGATCTCAGCGCTCAGAGCTAGCGTAAGTGCTGAGTTCAAGAGCCGCTCTTACAGCAAGTTATCTCAGGCTGGCTCTCATACTATAGGGGTGAGAGTACTTTTTGCTGCAGCTGGCTATGGTCCTCTGGTGGCTTGCCGGTCAGCAAGCGTTCCGTGCCGACTTGGTAGGGTTGACAGCTACCTCTGATGCTTTGTGTGACTGGATCCCCCAAACTGGGCCTCAATGATTTATGTGGCACATGTAGCTAGCTACAGGTACACTATCTGCTTCTATCTCGTTTAGGGCTACTCAAAAAAAGGAAGATCTGGAGGAAGGGAGATATTTGCCCGAGGGCGCCCAGTAGTGTTGGCACCGTACGCGTCGTTAACGGCCACTACATCCTTGAAATTTGGTGGTGGTGAATACTTATCTCGGCAATGAGGTAGCATCGTGTCTTTCGCTCCCCTTAATCTTAACGTTGACGTCCTCCTTGGACATTTCGTTCTCCCCTTTCCATCATATCTTTTGCACTACAGTGACACTGTCGGGTGCTATTCCTCCTGAAAGGCTCTCGCGCCCCTTCCTCGTCATGGTCGTTCTACTGATTTCTTTCCCTACTTTTTTTCTTCCCCTTGTTTGCAGCCGACCAACTATGGAGGCTGCGTCGTCTGCCGATGGTAGTCTCGCCCACACCTCTGTGATCTGCACCAAGTACTCCGCCCGCCCCTCATCTGTTATAGTGTCACATCCATCCACACCATCTGTAGTACCTGTCTCGTCCAAACCCCCCTCCCCAGTATCAATACAGTTGACTAGGTCACACTCGGACCATACACCAAAAATGCAACCCGTAGGGTCCCGTACGCACACCAACTGTACAACACAAAAATACACCAAACACTGCGCAAGCCGTACATATACCTACACGCAACCGGTACATACGTCAAATGCGCAACCCATTGATCCACACAAAACTCAACCCGTACCCCCATGTACATTGACCCTGACGCAAAAACAACCAACACCCAGTTCAATCCCAAGCCCGGCTCCCGAGATGGAGACCGCGTTGATTGTTATCTACACGTCTCTAGTCGTGTAAGCAGCCATAGCTCACAGCTACTATCCCTCTCGTTAGTATTCTTTCAGATTACTCGCACCCGATGGCGAGGCGTCTACTACCACCCCTTACTCATACTCAACGGCCATCGTGCCGCCCCCGATATCTAGTTCTGGAGGTGACTGGAGGCAGCAACAGTTCTGCTAGTGCAATCACTGGTGGAGCTGCTGGTGGGGCCAGCTGTCTGCTTGTCATTCTCATCCCGGGTTTGCTTTTCTGGCGGCACTGGCGCCGCCGCAAACACCTTGACGACACCGAGGTCACACCGGACAATTATGGGACAACTGCGGCAGGGGCTGCACCCGGACATCTGGGAGCTAGCTCCGGAGTGGGGAGGGTAGCATGCGGCAATACCATAGGAGCCAGGCGCTCCTCGGCGGCAACATATCCGAAGCAGGTGCAGCCACGACGACTCGAGGATCGCACAACGAGCACACCTTGAGCGATAGCGCCTCGGCGCACCCCTCACCGAGGACAAGGCGCAACAGCGGTATCGCGGGTCCCAGTCTGGGCTTCCCTGTGCCACAACCGTATCACTTACTGTCGGTCAAGGGGTGCTGCAACTTCATCAACTCACGGGAAAGCGTGAATTGGTTCTGAGCTGACGTAGAACTCACACTGTGTACAAGTACATTACACCCTTACACTGAACCCGCAAGTCGGATATAATCTGATGCATAATTCTAATTCACGAGGCATAATGCATCTTTAAGATTACATCAGACACGTGACTGGGAGGCCTCACCTCACGAGCCTTTCCTTAATTTAGTCACGGTGCCAGTGATGATGTCCGGTTTAGCGCTGACGCCGGGATAAAAATACCACACCAGTACCACACCCTTGGACTCCAGTATCGTCTTGGCAGGGGTACTCACTGCGTAACGTCAGCATATCGATGGTCCAGGGCTTCTATCAGAGTACTCGTGCCGTATGACTTGGGGCGTTCATCATTTTCAACTACCTAGGCTTGGAACTCGGGCTATTCCCCCTTGGTTTGACATGCTCTTGCACATCTTTTCGCCCATGTCTTTCCCACATTCCGTTTTCTTTCCCTCCTTTGCGGCAGACCATCATGATGTCCTCTCCTGTGAGGGTGAGGGCACCTCCTGATGCACCTCCTGCTGCACCTCCTGCTAAACCCCCTCCTGATGCGCCTCCTCCGCCAAAGCAACCGGCCACCCCCCCTCCGCCAGTAGTGACATCCCCCCCTCCACCAGTAGTGACGTCCCCACCTCCACCAGTAGTGACATCCCCACCTCCACCAGTAGTGACATCCCCACCTCCGCCAGTAGTGACGTCCCCACCTCCACCAGTAGTGACGTCCCCACCTCCACCCCCGCCCACGACCAAACCCACGACCCCGACGACCACCAAGGGTCCTCTATCTTTAATCTCTTTTAGCGATAGCTGACGATACCCTGTTTGACTTTCAGCTACAACAACTCCGAAGACAACGCCTACAACAACTCCGAAAACGACGACCACAACGACTTCGAAAACAACGTCTACAACGACCACGACGAGTACGTCAACCAAGAACTCCAAATCGAAGCCGAGTAATCCCCCTCCCCCTCCACAAACCTCAAACCCACCACCTTCCAACCAAACACCAACTCCAGACCCAAGCCCCCTCCCCGTGACAGTTTCGACCACATCGACGTCTATATACACGTCTCTGGTCGTGTAAGCAGTCACAGGCACACAACTGCCGCTCCTCTTGTTGACATTCTTTCAGAACCACCGCAGCCGATGGCTCGATCGTTACTTCTACCTTTTATTCGACAATCATCATATATCCGACCCTGGTAGTATCCGGTTCATCCGGAAGCGGCAGGAAAACTGGTGTAATTGCTGGTGCAATCGCTGGGGGGATCGGCAGCGTGGTTGCCCTCCTCTTCTTTGGTTTACTTTTCTGGCGCCGCAAGCGCCGCCGCGACCGCGATGAACAGTTTGACGGCACTTTCGACCCCGCCCGCGTCCTCCAAGATAGCAACGGCCACACAGATCTCACGGGCACCAACGTCACACCGTATAGCTACGAGCCAGGGGGGGGCGGTGCTGTGTCTGACCCCCCAGGAGGATCTAGGTCTCCGACCTCGAGCGGGGATGGCACCATGCGGCAATACCACGAGAGCCAGACGCTCCTTGGGACCAACACACTCGGCGTGGGCGCCGGCATGGCCACGGGAACCTCAGGATCGCGCTACGACGCCACTCCTAGTTTTAGCGACAACTCCTCGGGGAAACCCCCGTCGATCGAGGCGCGCAGCAACTCGGTGGGCAGCGGCGGCGCGGGTCCCAGCGCGGGATTCCCAGTGCCGCAGCCGTATCGGCCGTTGTCGGCCAAGGAACGCCGCCGGCGGGAAGAGCAAAGAGGCTTTGTGCCCCTGGTCGAGCCTTGGGATGGCGAGGTCGAGGTCCTTCAGCGCACACATAGCGAATACCTCACCATGCCTGTGCCCATTGTGAGCGGCGTCCCCCCGCAGGTGCCCACACCTGAGGATGACCCCCGAGTTAGGGTCATACAGCACTCGGATGGCGGACGAGTCGATCCTGATGCGGCTGCGGCCACCCCGAGGGAGATTCCGCCGAGCTACGGATCGATTCCTGGGAACGACCTGTAATCTTATTTTTTGTTGTTGTTGTAACGCTGTACTGGACTATATTGATTTGGCAGTAAGGACTGCACCGCCTTGACTATCTATGGCCACTTTTCCTGTATGAGAAGGGCAGTATCATACTCACCACGAGCAAGAAGAGTAGTATCAAGCTTCTGTAATTTTGAATGATTAACTTGGCGAGCCTGAGATGGGCACGAGCTGCCAGGCACGGGTACAAGGATGGCAACGTCATTGAGACTCTTTTCCAATAAGCCATAGTGCAATGACTTGGCTGCGTCAAGAGATGGTATGTCGGGCATATCTGAGTGTAGGCAAACCATGACCAAATGAGCACGGTATGTTCTCTCTCACCACTGACAGCGGGCGAGCGTACATATACATGCAGAGAATCGACGCCTTTGCTGTGGTGCAGTCAAGTTCGTGTCTCATGACGTTATTTTCGCACGCACCATAACATGGCCACGCCCCAGACCATGCCTATTTTCGTACTCTGTATAGACTCCAATGTGCTCGTTCACGGCCATCTATTTGAGGTGCCAATGTCCTCTGAATCCTTCGTGTCGGACCTGGCCCAGGAGGTCATGATTTTCACTGGGCCATCTCGACCTCAACGGCTTAAACATTTGCAAATTCAAGCACCCAGTCAATCTCAACGCGAGATTTCCGCCAGGACTAGACGGAATCTTGCGATATTTTCCGCCCGTGGACACCTTTGGGGGCGATGATCACGTCCAACAACACGCCGTGTACGACAACATAGCACAGCACTTTACATGAGGTGGCACACTTCAGGCATTTATACAGTTCCCTGCCTCAGCTGGAGGCATGTCACTTCTACTGGCGTCGCTTCAGCTCAGCCTGTTTAAAGTCTTGTCTTCGTGGTGCATAACATGACCACACCCCAGACCATCCGTATTTTCGTACTCTGTACAGACTTCAATCTGCTCGTTCACGGCAATCTATTTGAGGTGCCAATATCTTCGTGTTGGACCCGGCTCAGAAGGTCAGGGTTTTAAATCCTCGTTTACTTGGCCATCTCGACCTCAACAGCTTGAACTTTGGAAACTCAAGCAGCCAGTCAATCTCAACGCGAGATTTCGGACGGAACCATACTCCTCCACTGGCAGGCAGCAAGTGTGATCCGATTTGTGATACCGGATTTCTTTGAGGATAAGGGCTGTCGGATGGAACTGTTGATCAAGGTACGATGCAGAACTGTCTCCTATGATCACGCTCTGATTTTGAAAAAGGGTCAAGAAGTGAGAGAGCCAACAAGCGACATATATGTGCGGCGGGGGCGGGCCTGGCGGGGTCGAACTTGAAAGCTTGAAATCTCAGTCACGTCACCAAGTCAACTCAAGACCGCGTGATCCGATCCGTAATCACTCACGTGCAGTGCAGTGGAAGTAAGTTATAAGCTATGGTCTTCGATCTGGTCGTTGTCAGTATACATGGGGCGCACTCAGTGGGATACACTCAGAAGAAAGATGTGCAATTGTCCAAATAAAGGGGAAGCATGGAGTACATCTCACACGTCCACCCTACACTTCCCTCGTCCCTATCTTTTGCTACCAGCCCCTCTTCCTCCTCTCGTTTGCAGCTGATTACGCCTTTTGTGAGAGAGCCCCATCGTCTGCGCCCTCCCGCCATGCCCTTTATCGGATACCCAACCCGTAAGTTCGGCTGCGTCCACCCCAACATATACACGAGACCCAAACGAGTCAAACATAGCCACGGCGATCCCGAGGCCGCCGCACTAACTTACGCGCCTACCTCAAAGAACGGCACGGGACTCGGTCCAGGTTTCCCTATGCTGCAGCCATACCGCCCTGTGTCGGCCAAGGAACTCGAGTTGACGCGCGAGCGCGAGCAGACCGCCCTCGGGCTCACTCGCGTGCCTGAAGAGGGCGAGGACGGATCATACAGCACTGGGAAAGGGGGGACTTGTCGCTGTGTCTGTGGCCGTGAGCCACCCGCAGGAGATCCAGCCGAGCTATAACTCGGTTGGACAATGGCTTTATAATGCGTTGTTTCTCTGATCAGCGCTGAACTGGATATTATGGACATATAGGGGGAGTACTCTTTACTGCTCTCGCATGCTCGTTCCGTGCCGACTTGGTAGGACTGTCAGGTGATAGCTAGATACCCAAAACTAGGCCTCAATGATTCGTAGCACACGTAGCTAGGTACAGGTACACTATCTGCTTCTATCCAGTTTAGGTCATGGAGGGAGTTGGCACCGTACGCGCCGTTAACAGCTACCACATCCCCGAAATTTGGTGGTCAGTACTTATCTCGGCAATGAGGGTGTCTTTAATTAGACGCTCCCCTTACAGCGGTTTACAATATTATAGGCCCTTAACATTTTTACAGATAGTTGCGGGTTTCCAAG
>QLOZ01013415.1:0-18748 GCA_003314065.1 Lactarius sp. MG50
AATATGACGTTTTCTCTCTTACCGCGCGCCAAGATGACGATCGATGGATGTCATCATGATCATCGACATCATTCGCAAGCTCGTTCGTGCCCTGGAGGGTCTAACTAACATCGGATGGGCAAGTTCCTTGTGGACGTACGTAACCAATCGAATAACTTTTCTTTCGAATCTGTCTTTGTTAACAAAAAACGGACGGGTTACTGTATAGATGCCTGGCGTGCCTCGTGCTAAGCGTTGAGCGCTCAGCTCGGATCCGCCCATTTCTAAGCTTGAGTTACCGTATCCCTAGCCGCATCGTGGTGCCCAACATGCCATGCCTGTAGCTTGAGGTCATGCTATCCGAGAAAGAACGTCGCACACGCATTAAGCACGAGTACGTTTGTGTGCCCCACCTTTGTTCCGGCTTTCCGTCCGTTCCGACCGTGGCCGTGGCATCTTTTGACACTGGTGGGGGTCCACCCACTCGCATCGCTGTCGGCACCTGGCTTGGCACCATCAGAGCGTAATTCTGGGCCCATTACGATACTGGTGTCTATAGGCGCGCTAGTGCGCTAGCACACTATGCACGCGGGCGTTATTGTCAAAAAGAAATCGTCTTTTGGCGCTCAGTGCCTTGAAAACTTGAAGTCGAAGCCACATACATCACTGCATGACAATCGCCGCTGCGTTCAGGGTCCCAGGACTGGGGCGTTCTTTAGGGAAGTTTCGCATCACATAATATAAAATTTGACATTCGATACAGTAAGGAATACGACTAGTCCGCAGACTGTTATGTTCTTTATCGTCGGGCCTGTCTCGTGTCAAATTCTTCATGTCGTTCGACCGTCAGAATCAGATCAGAACCCTCTTCCCGTTTCCTGAAGCAATTTCGCAGCCTGTCCGCGGACTGACCGTCCAAGACTGGGCAGCAGCCATGATGGTGACGGGAAAAAAAAGTTAAATTCGGTCAGAGCGCCCTGTATAAACCGCCGAATAGATATTTGTGCAGATTCTTAACGGACTACGTATTATCATCAATGGGGATGAGAAGATGGTACAAAGGAAAGAGAAAGATACCAAGCAAACGTAGATACTAAAATACTATCATTTACTCGTGAACGAGTAGCTCCGCGCAGAATTAGATCCGTTCATCCACAGCACGTCACACTTGCATCGTCGTCGTTGGAGACCTCCTGCCGCCCAGATTTCATCGTGGGCCTTCCCTCGAGTAACCAGGACCAGTAGGTCCGCGCCCGCCATCCCGCTCATATCCACCATACGTTTCTCCATACATTTCTACTGGGGGCGGGCGATGATGGTTATATCGCAGCGGCGGCGGTGGCGACGCGGGGCGCGGAATCGGTATAGGCACCGGCGTCGGTCCAGGGGGCAGTGGTAGTGGCACTGGGTCCTTATTCAGCGAACTTGGAGGCGGGGACGGGTGGTGGGGACGGGAATAGTACACTTCCCCAGTTACACCGTAGGCGTCATCACGTGCTCTCTTTAGCGGTGGCGGTCGCATCTCGGTGAACTCGCGGTTTGGCGAACCAGGGCTGCGCGGACGTCCACGTAGCGTAAATGTGTCAAGTGGCCGTCTCGGCAAGTCATCGTATGATGGTGGATACCACCTGTGGTTCCCTTGGTCGCGGTCAACAAATCGCTTGTCTATGCCGGTGTACGAAAGCTCAGGATACCGCGGGCGCTCGCGATCCCAGTGAGAGGGCGGAGCCTGCGGTGGAGGTGGCGGTAGGCGGTCACGAGTACGGTCTTTGCTGGCCCAATACACTCGATCACGGTCATGATATTCACGATAGCCACGCCTCTCCCCATAGTGCGGGAGACGTCCACGTTCATCATAGCGCCGGGTGCTGTCACTAGGTGGTAACGAGTGTACGTCTAGGCGACGATCATCCTCTGAAGGGCGAAAGACCTCAGAGCGAAAATACGGCCGGAAGTTGGGAGGGCGTTCATAAGAGGGTTCACGAGTATGGAGAGAGACCGACGACTGTGCAGACGACACCGTTGGAGGAGTGGAGGTAGGAGGCGGGGGCGGAGGATGTTGAGAAATTAGCCTCGATTCATCGCGACCAACATCGGGCGCACGAGAGTAGGCAGACACAGGGCGCGTCCGTTCATCTGCAGCAGGAAGTGAATAGCGTTCCCGATCGCCATTTAACACCGGGCGCGAGTCAACAGCATGTAAAGGCTCGGAGACACGGGCGTGCGACAAGTTGTTTAGTGGTTGATTCGTACTCGGTAAAGAAGCAGGAGATATACTAGGGTTTTCTAGAGGCTTTGAAAGGCGCTCTTCTAGAAATAGCCCAGGTCGTATTGGTTCTACCCGTGACACTAGCTGGGGATGTGTGACGGAGACAGGTTCGTGTAAGGAAGACACATGACTTGAACGGCCCTCCAGAGGTGCCACGAGGGATGGAGTCGTAATGCGTTGGCTGTCAGAAGTCATGGGTACTGAAGAACTGCCCGTAGGTTGATGGTCACTAGCCTCAATGCGGTCTGCAGCAGGATCCACAGGAGCAGAAACAGGAGCAGAAACAGCAACGCCAGGGGAAGGGGCAGAAGATGTGAGAGGGGCAGACACATGAGTTTTCATAGCCTGAGCTTCACCGGGACGCGTCTCATTTCCTAGATGAGGTTCTTGGGGCAGGTCTCGAGACGGAACATTCCTAGGTCGATTCTCCTCTGACGGCGGGCGGCGCTCATAGTCAAGGATGCGACGATCATCAAGCAAGCGTCGGTCTACAAAGCTAGGCGGACGTTTGTCTTCAACGTGGGGAGGACGTCTATCATCGTTCGGTAACGAACGCCTATCGTAGCCTGGAGGTCGGCGCTCATAGTCAGAGGGTCGTCGGTCAAGGTCGACGCGTCGATGGTCACTCAAGCTCCAGCGCCGGTCTCGCCCCCCTTCGCGATCTCGCTCATGTGTTCGTTCAGTCTCGTATTCCTTCTCCCAGTCCCGCTGGCGGTCATACGGCCGCACGTCGCGAGATGGTGGCCGCTCTCTATCTGCCGTGTAGGGAGTGTGACGGGCAGTACCATACTCGTTATCGGGGCCGGGACGACGTCTCTCTGGAGAAGACAGCAACTGTGGTTGCACTTGTTGTGTATCGCTTGCGCTAGCACGGCGCGAAGTTTCTCGCGGAGTAAAGGTGGAATCTGCGCCTTGCCGTGAAGGAGGAGGATTTGTTCCCAAGTCGACGGCAACACTGCCACCATTGACACCCATAGCATCTTCAGAAACAGACCTGAACTGAGAGGCAACCGGGCGGAGAGTTTCATCAAGAGGTGGTTGCATCTCCATGCGGCCGGCCGTAGAGCGAATCTGGTCCCGAAGGTCCGCGGGAGAGGAAGAAGCCTGCGTAGTAGACAGCAGTCAGTGAAGGAGGATGCTGTAGAAATAAGGAGGTGCGCACTGTACTACTAGAGACGCAGGGCCTTGAAGGCAGGCTAGAATAGCCTGGACCACCGCTCGACAAAGCCCCCTGAGCGGGAGATGCACCGTGGGCGTGGTGGGCGTCATCAATAAAGTTAGACGATGCCATTTTTTCGAAGGCTGCGCCAGAGGGCGTTGTCGTAGGTTTCTCAGGTAGGTTGCCTGGGATCTGCTCCGGATGTGGAAGGACCCGGAACGGCAGGGGGCCCTTGTATAGGCTGGCGAGCGCAGCCGGCCGTGGTATCGCGCGGAAAACCTCATGTTGATTATTTTTGATTGTATCTTTGAGGCGCTCTAGAGCCTCGAGGTCACCCTGGCCTGGGGGGAGTGAGGGATCAGGGAAGAACTGAGCCTGCTGGGGATGCTGCATTCCTGCTGAAAAGGATCCGATAAAGTTAGGGTGACTGGGAGAGAGAGAAAAGGTTTTGTATGTAGGCCTATTGAGCGTAGGGGCGTTTGCACTATTCGATGACGGGGTTATGCCAGTGCCTGATTGTGGTCTGCAACGGGGCAAGGAGGTTACTAGAAGTGACAGGGAATAACTTCGGTACAGATAAGCGCGGTGAGGGTGAGTTCGCAGTTAGGATTTCTTTTCCGATCTGTGTTTTCGCCTCGCCGACGTGGGACGGCTCCCACCAGGTGGGCTGTGCGTCATGAGCGGTTGCCACGTTACTCGCAGGATGTTCACATACTCTGAGGTCAAAAGCCTTGAGGACCGGATTATCCGAGAATTTCACAACAGAAACAGTACGCAGGGAAGTTGAGGGATTCAGTTCAACATCGCCCAACTGTCGACCCGAGTCCGAGTCGGAATCGCTGACGGGTGTCAGAGGATTGACGAAAAACACCCACAAACCTAGTAATCACGTGTCCAAGACAAAAAAAAAACAAAATTTTGTACAACAATTCTTTCCGAGACGAGGGTCTCCGGCAGGTGTGTTAAATACATATATATTTGGTGGGGAACATAGTACTAGACTTTCTGAAATGAAACTAGAGATAGTCCGAGGGAGAGAGGGCGGGGAGGGGGACAAGCTTCGAACGAATCGCCCGACAGAACCAATGGAAGTGGTTCCATCTAAGCTCGGTTCTCCTCAGTGTCAATGACGGCAGCCTTCTTCTCATCATTCTCCCTGTACGGGGGAGCGACGTCCTCGGTGTACACGAAAATTATATCCTCCTCGGGCGCAGGGGTGCCGCGGAAGGCGCGCACGAGCAACACGGCCAAGACCCAGAACATGCGCAGAAGCACGCCTATCCCACATCCTGTCATCAAGAAGCGTCGCCATTGTCAAACATCATATATGCACCACAGAAAGAAGACACACCTAAAACAAAGGCAACAATCCGTCCCTCCCAGGGCCCGAGTGACATCAACGCATAATGGACGCGGTGCAAGAATGAACCGCGAAGATGGTCGTTCTTGTGTGCATCCGGGTAGAGCCCACCCTGAGCATCCCCAGCTTTGATCACGAAAGTAGGTTCGATCGCAGGGACGGGGATAAGATGATGATGGGTGATATGGACCCGAGTGATGCTGCCTTCAGGCGCAGGCGTGGTGAGGGACAGAAAGGGACCACTGATTCCAATGGCGGCGAAGAGGCGGGAAGCTGTGTTCTGAACGGCATTCTGCATGTTCTTACAGAGATGGCGCATCTTGGTCGGCTTGGCATCCGCGTCAACAGCGGGTCCCGCATGCGCAGCAGCGTGGCCCAGGCGGATGGCGGAAACCTCCGTGGTGGAGATCATGACATCCAGAGGGTTGGCAGTGGCTACCAAGTGTACTCATCAGCAAGAGGCATCGCATAAGGGCGCAACTCCTGATTGATGGGACATACCAAGACCAACGCCGAGGAAGAGATACGCTATCATAAATCTCATATTGCGATCGCTATTGTACGTTCTATGTGAGGGGTAGGTATTATAAGAGGGGAGTGACGACGATTTCAGAGGTTGACTCAGAGGGCGGGCAGAGGGTGTTTGTGTTGTGTTTGATTGATGTCAAAACCCCCGATAGCGCCACTTCCACCCAAGGCTTATATAATCAGCTCTGTCACGCTTTCGGATCTCAGTCACGGTCTCTCAGGCTGAATGCCATGATATGATCATGGCACGGACTCTTGTCTGACTCGTAATGATTTACCTATTGCGTTACAATTGACAGCGGTCGGGATAAAGACGACTCTCATTCACCTATTGCTAAGCGTACACTGCATGTAACCCGATGACCCTTCCCGCTACCAGGCTGTACTATGCTAATGTCGAGCCAACACATTACACTCACGGTTGAGTCGTCAAGGCTTTCCCATTGAACCACAAATTCGGGAGGCGTTGTCAACTCATCAACGATTTCCAACCTAGTGGACGTCCTCACTCCCCCGGGCCAGGCTATAAGAATGCCAGGTATGTCAGTCAAGGCCTTGTAATCATTATCGGAGCGTCTCAGTAATAATGGCTCATGTTAACCGAACCGAACAATGAATAGCATAATTACGAACGCGATTGGGACCACGAGAACACTTGTTATCGTCAGACACGTTGTTCCGAGGCTCCGGCTGCGGTGATCGCGCAGCCGCACACGTTCCTACCTATCTCGAGCTCAAGACTAAGCTGCGAACGTAACGTACCTAGAAAGCGGGCTCCAGGTTACCCCGATAAGCTATATCAAACTTGTCACTCAAAGGATGATAGGCTATTTGTGGACACTCCTGGCTTTTACGCCGATAAGAATCAATTTCAGTGCTATGGAATATGGAAAATCTTACGTTGTTGGCACCCCTTCCTGGCCCCTGTCTCTTGGTTTCTGGAGAAGTCAGTCTACATGTCTGTCATCCAGCATTTCGCAGACAAACCTACATAGGAATCAGAATCCTTACGTGTCGAACTCGGTTGGTCATGTCGTCAAGACCTACGTACATCGCAGGTAGTCAAGATTCTCTGGTGATGTTTCGTTTGTCTAAAAGACCGTGCGCCTATTCCTTGCCCGCCTACCTCTCAAATTCGTCACTACTACATCGACTGTGGTAGATGCTTTTGACTACAGCAGCCCGAGCTCGTTGGTAAAGTCTGTTGAACGTGTCCAGGCAGATTGGACGGTCCGTGAGTTTGCCCCTATGACGGAAATCAGAAAGCAAAATACTTGTACGCCGTGACCGAATTCACAACTTTGATAGCGTATATCGTCTGTCGCGCGTCGTGCAGAGTAGTAATATTGTTCATACGAATCATACCCACGCTATGAGGCACTGCATGTGGTTTGCATGGTTGGTTCCCACACTGGTCTGCACGTAATCAGTCAAGGATCCACATTCAGAGACCGCCATGTCCCTCAGTGGTATATATATATTTATTCTAGGCCCTGGTGGAGTTAGAAGAAGCAGTTCTATCCAGTCCCAGTGCTGCGCAAGAGAAGGTCCCTTCCGCAGCTGCCGGGCCGGTGGGGCCTGTGGGATACATAATTCGAGCCTGATGAGGCGAGCCTCTGAGTCTTCTATCAACTGTGCCGTTTCTGCCTTGCCCACGCACCATTACCTTCACATCAAGGTTACGTGCCATATTCTAACGGGGAATATTCAACGAGAATCCTTTCTTCCTCAGTCGATCAGAGCCACGTATATTCAAACACGGACTTATGGCGGGCCGAAAACAACGTGATCGAGGTCGAGGTCGCGGCTCCCGAGGAAGAGGCCTTGATCGCAATGGTGGTAGAGGAGGTGGGGGTCGTGGAAGAGGTAGAGGGCGTGGTCTAGGTTATACGGCAATAGGAAATATCGATGGCGATTTGGCCGTCCCTTTCTGTACGTCCAATCCATCGGGCCATTCTTTAAAGCTTCATGATCGACATAAACCACAAAGATCGACATGACACGCCCAAAAGAATTGGGGGGAAGGTAACAAATTTCGATGACTTCGACAACAACTCCAGGTATCCAACTCCTGTACACTGGCAGGGGGTCAGCCCTTCCCGCGGAAATAGTTTTCAACATAGCAGCAGCCAATGGGGTAGGCATACCACTCCAAACTTATTAGGACCCCAGGGGCGCGTGCGAAAGCGCCATTTAGAATCGAAACTGCATCATGGCACTGCTTCAATTTCACAGCTCCTCTTTGAAGATCGGCCACTCCTCAAGCCTGTTACTTTCGTTCGGTCCAGGCATACTCCAACACTGTTTCTCAAGGAGGAGGAGATATTTAAGCCTGTGGTTGAAGAAGCAGGTGGGCACATCCTTCGCCCCACGACCTGCTGCTGTTCATTGATTGATTCTTTTTTTTCGTCCTCAGGTGAACAAGAAGCCAGCCATGTTCCAACCGCCGAACGCATTTATCGAGTCTTCCACGGAGGTGATCCAGGCCCCAATTCGTCGGGGTCTCCATCTGGTTTGGAAGAGCTCCTGGAGATCGATTTTGCAGATTTAGGAAAGATCATAGACGAGGTTGAGGCTGTGGCTACCTCGTCAAGGCATGCCACAGGTACGAACGCCGAAGAGGCGGAAAGCCAGTCTGCAATAATGATGGTTGAAGAGCGATCCACGGGGGTCTGTATCGACGCTAAATCACCACCAATGCATAGCTTAGCACCACCCATCAATGACATCGCAGTCGGGCACACTTACACTCATACACTGGGCGAGGACGTAGATTGGGATGATGAAATCATCGTATATGTCGCGCCCCATCCCCGAAATGGCAAACTCGTCTCCGACCTGACCCGGTCCTCTTCCGCTGCTCCCGTATCCATTCCCTCCATTGCTGAGACACCGATCCCCCAGGAAGCGCACAGATCTCCACACGCAACAACTTTCCCGCCACAGCCAGTCCCCAAAGGCACTCCAGCGTCCCCCTCCCCACCGGCACCTATACCCGTGCCTGCACTGACTTCCAAGGAAGTGTCTTTCTCACACACACCCCGTTCCCCCTGGCCGACGCATCCGACGCGATGGTCGAGTAGCACCACCTGGCGGCGCACTGAGCAGCACACCGCGTTTGGTTCGTTCGGTGCCATCCGGGCGGAAGCTACTCTACGCGAGTTGGACCCGTGGCGAGACGAACAACGCCACGGCGATTCTGACGTTGATTGGGGCGGCTCAGCATCCGAGGAGAGCGAACAGGACGAGGGTATGCTCGTGGATCAAGACCTTGACGTCGGAGCTATGAAAGCGTTCGTGAGGACCATGAGTGCCGCAGGGCAGACACACGTTAGCGCGGGTGATTTAGAGGATGAGGCGAGGATCCGCGCGGAGGAGACCGAGGAGACCGACAGCGAGAAGCATGGCAGCGAAGACGAGGGCGACACGGAATTGGAGCTGGCAGATGATGTGCGGGATATGCTGGTATCCGCCGAAGATGGCGGGACTGTCCTGACCACCTCCCCAGTCGTAGACAACGATGAAAGCACCTCGGACGAGGAAGAGACACCGAAGAGGTCATTCCAAGCACGTCTCGAAAGGCTTCGCAGGCTGTCGGAGGGTCGACCTATCAAGAACGTGTTGCGAGAAGAGCTGGACAATGAACTGGACAGTGGCGAGTCGGACTATGACATCAACGACGAAGAGAGCAGAATCGCCAAAATACAAGTAACGCGATCTCCATGTGTTTATCGCACGACTGACGCATATGTCACAGGATTTTCTCGATGAAAACGACGAGATTCTCCGTGCGCAAGATCGGAGGCAGAGAAACCGTACATTTCAAGCGATTCATAACGGTAGATTCGAAGTTGACATTGACTTTTCTGGCGGCCCTGCGAGTACGTCTCTTTATATGTTCTGCCGCCTTGTGCTTCTATATGTGCGCAGGCCGCAAAAAAAATAAACACGTCCCAGAAGAACTACGTCATGTATGGGAACGCGATCGCGCAAAGAAAGCCGAGCGCAAGCGACTGCGGGAACTGGAGCGAATCGCAGCTGCCGCAGATCCGTTCGCGTTCAACAAGGGCGGGAAAAAGGCACGAAAAGCTAGGCTGGCTGCTGCTTCAGCTGTACCCGTGACTGTAGAGACGGTTGTCAGACACATGAGACAGTTTGTCGCGGACATTGGTGGGCCCCGTACGCTCTCCCTCCCGCCAATGGACCGGAAGCTGCGCAAATCGGTCCACGAACTCGCACTCGCCTTCAAGCTCGAGAGCAAGAGCCGAGGGAGCGGTGCCGCGCGCTTCACGACTCTGACGAAGACGACACTTAGCGGGGTGGAGGTGGATGAGAAAAAGATTCTAGGCGTTTTGGGGGATTCGCCACCCTTCTCCTATGTGACACATGGAGGCAGGAATGCTAAGGGCTGGGCTGGTAAGAGACGACCGCGCGACGGCGAGGTTGTAGGTGAGGTATGGTTATTCTAAGGATTCTCTAACTCGCAGATGCTCTATAATGATTTTCTTTATTCACAAGGCTGCACCGAAATTGGACGGGTCGAACATTGGGTTCCGGATGCTATCTGCCATGGGGTGGGAAGAGGGCGGCGGGATTGGAGTTGTCGGAGGGTTGGAGGCCCCTTTGGTAGCCGTCATTAAAACGACCAAATTAGGCCTCGGCGCGAGCACTGGTAGAGGTTGATGATGTAGACTGGGATGATGTAATAGCACCTCGACTCAGGCTCAGTATCATATCACATATCACCTTCTGGTAAAATCGATGGGATGGTAACTTTTGAACAAATCGTTGGCACATTAAAACTCGACGTTATCGTTCCCAATGTATCCCTCAGGTTCCCAACGCAGGATATTGATCATAGTCCATGGCTAGAAAAATTAAGATCCGAGGGTATCGAGCGCAAGCGAGCATTCTTCGGTAGTTCGAGTGTTTCCTCCCTTCTTCCTCCTCACTTACACATTTATGCCCACTTCTAGATGAATTCCTTGAATTTTTCTTCCTCCTTCACCTAGAGCAACCGGGCGAAGCAACCCTCGATCCTGCTCACCCACCGCTTTCTCTTCTCTCCTTCCTCGCTCATACCCAGATTTCTTACGATGCAACCTACATATCTCCCGCCTCTGACTCTGCCCCTTCGGCTCCTCGACTGGGCACACCCCCACGTACAACCTCCATTAAACCAAGCGCAGGGAAAGGTGACCGCCATGTTCCTCCCCGCATATTTCCGATGAATACCCCGAATCCCACGCCCCTGACAACAGAGCGGGACCTCCGATACGTGCGCGCCGAGGGTGTGACGCTTGCATCAGGGATGTGGGGAGAGGAGCCAGACCCTGTTAGGGAAAGACTTGTCGGGGCTAGGGATACGTTTGCACTACTATGGGACAAGACTGCCAGTGTCTGGGTTGCTGTGTACCGAATGTGCGTCAACGTTGGTACGTTGCGACAAGCCTTCTCTGTCCCGGATTTTCATGCCTTACTTTCGGCAGCATTCCTGCGGCTACCCTCTCGTGACCCATTACTCTGCCTCACAGCATCAATCACTGTACGGGAGAGGCCGGTTCCCATGACTCCAGCCAGGAGCGTGCTTGCAGCCATGCTCGCCGAAGCAGGGGGCCTTCCCCAGCCTCCGACACCCGTCCGCCCAGATTCGCTCAATGATCCACACAAATGTGACAAGTTTTATCACGGCTTGGATGAAGTCAACCTTCTCGAGGGGCTGTCTTCAGGTACCCACATTTTCGTTCCTTGATCGCAATGCACTCATCCCGTTTAGCGCCGAGCTTTGTGCATACACCCTCCCCCCTTTCTCTCCCCAGCACACGAATCGGCGCCAGGACACGTAGACAAGAATTTGCTCTTCCATTTGATTCTATCCCCGTCGACGCCTCTGTTATTGCGCCCTCTCTCGCCGCTCAGGCCACGCTCCGCAAATCGTTCCGCCTTACACTTTCCGCGGTCTCTGCCTTCCGCGTGCGCATGCGTACTGTTTTTGTCCCTTATATCTTGCTCGATGCTCCCGACAATGATCCAGGCCTAGATGATGCGCTCGCAGCTGGCCACGCGGAGCACACGGTTATGCTTTGTGTTGAGCTCGAGCACCCGGGTGAAGCACCTGAGGGATTCTCGGTTGATGCTGTCGACGTCACTGTCGGCGGTGGTGGCGGTGCGCGCGTGCGCCTTCTCCCATGGAGTGCAAGATCTCTCTCGGAGGCATTTCCGCTCCGTTTGGGCATGCATGAACAGCACAACTTGCTGTTTGCAGTTGAACTACTCAGCGCACCCGTATCCGAGAAGGAAACACTCTTAGGCGCATCTACGGCCTCCCTAGAAGAGGAGTTACAGCGCCCGGTTACAATTACCGTGCGTGGGAGGCCGTTTTGTGGTGTACCCATTCACGGAGACGAAAGCGGAGCGAATACCGAGAAAGAACCTTTATTATTCCCGACACAGCCATTTACTTCGCGTTGGAATTGTGTACTCGACCTCGCGCCTCGGCGACACACGGCTGCAGCTCAGACAGACAACGAAGTGCCGCCAGAGCCACCATCGCCGTTCCCCACCTCCACTCCACGCATTTCCACGTACCTCGCGGATCAGCAGGACCGATCCAATCCTGTTGCCGGTACCAAACGATTTACAGCATCGTCCAAGCCTGGATACTGGTCTCCACACCCTCTGCATCCCTTCCTTGTCTCTACAGGTGCACCTGGCGCAAGCGGAAGCGGGCCACCCAGCTCTGGTCCACTCTCCAAACTCGCGTACACTCACCCGCACGTGACAACTGTTAGATCAGGTGCACCGCATACTACATATGCGCCCCCACCCAGCCCCGGCATTCCGCCACCAGCATCGCTCAGCAAAATGTTACCCATGGGGGAAACCGACGAAGCTTTTATGAACCCCCCAGCCACGCCAGCGTTCCCCGCATATTCGACGGGCTCACCCGTTCCCGCGACCCCGCGAAGCCAGGGCCCGCTTGCGCCGTGGGGCGCCGCGCGCTTCCCCAGCGCCGCGGTCGAGCCCCCGCGCAGCGGCACGCTTCCTCGACCGTCACCCGTCGCGCTAGTGCCGTCAGTGTTGGCGGTGCCGGAGCACGAACGCATTGTTGTGAGCGTTGGGCTCCATGGGGACAAGGGTGCAGGCGCCAGGGTGCTCACGCCGCACGACGAGTTCGCGCTGGACATTTTTGTGTTTAATCAGAGCGCATGGACGCGTCGATTCGAGGTTAGCTTTGTGGAGCGGAGGCGGAGGCGTCAGGGCCATACCCGAGGGCAGGAACAGGAGGATGATGCTGCCATATCTGCTGGCCCTACAGGGGGTGGAGGAAGCGGGACAGCGTCGGGCCCTGGGATTGTTCCGTTGGAGAGCCGTGTTCGCGTGGGGTGCGTTGCCAATTTTGCTGCCTTACTAGTGGACTAATAGGTGATGACGGAGGCCACTACGACCGGCTACGTGCCAGTCTGTGAGGATGGCATTCCTTGCACTTGCGCCGGGCGTGCACACGATCAAGGCCCTAATGCTGACGGATACAGAAACGCGACATGTACTGACACTAATGTATGACTTTGATTCGTACTCTTCGTCTCCTTTTTTTATAAAACTCATGATTCGCTTCCAGGACTGTGATAGATGTTGTCGTATATGAGAATAGGCCCTTGGGGTGACCCGCAACGGTAAGGGGGTGCCTCCAAGGACAGATATGTTTTCTATATCTAAATTCTGGAATAAATATGGGATCGTCGCGTAGGGTTGTGTACCGCGTCTAACTTATGGCGTGCACATATTCATCGGCGGCAATCCTAGAGTCAAGATTAATGCACCAGCCCATGCCACGGACCCAACGATTATCTTGAAGCCATTTTGCATCTATGCTCGACTCGACTCTACACGAAGTCTTGACTAAGGGATGAAAACCAGGGGAATCCGTTCGGGGTCAGCCTGGAACTCGCCGGCCGGTTGTCTCGAGACCAAGAGATATGATAAGTATTCAGCAGGTGAATAGTCCTTGGACGTGCGACGAGAATAGTGTCACATTAATCTTCGACGCGATCGTCGTCGTCACCACTGTCGGCATCGAGGCTTTCATTGCCTGCATCGACCTATCATCAGTCTAGTTAGTCCGCAGGAGATTCTTGTAATGCCCACCTTCCAAATCTCCGCCGCTGGGTCGCTGTCCTCGTCACTACCAGCGTCATCGCTCTCGCCGTCGGTTTCTGTACCGGAGTCATCGCGTTTCGCCTTCCGCTTGTCAACCTTTGCTGCCCTCGCTTTCTCCCTTGCGTGCCTCTGTGAGAAGAATAGCTGGAAAAATAAAAATGCCTGCGATAGAACACGTGAGGATCGGCGCATACACCTGGTCCGCAGGCACGGCGCCCTCCCCACGTCGCCACCACCCGTCAATATTGAGGGGTGTTTCCTGTATGTCTGCTCTCACCCTCCTTACGCCGTCTGCACCCCCCGTCGTAGAGGGTTGCATGACACTTGCGCCCCTGACTCCCGCTTTCTTCGGGTTTTTGTATACGAAACGATCCAAGAAATGAGTGAGCGTATAAAGTGTCAAGTCTGAATTGGTCGTAAGGGGCTCGTGAGAGCGGAGCTGGCCGCCCGGATAAAGAAAATGACGCACCAACTCCCAGAGAGGGGATGATCGTGCATGAGAATAATGTGGCTCGCGCTTATATGGCTCATACTCTTCACCTTTACAACTGGCAGGGCGGAGGCTTTGTCAATGAGAGTGCATGGGACTAGCGAGGTGAAAAACTGACGTCCCAGTTCGGGCAAGCTGAATAAGAGAAACAACACGTCTCGCCAAGCACCCAGAGTCCGTCTGCTACGAAATCAGATCCACCAGACCCACTCACAAGAAGTTGACAAAATCGCTTCACGAGTGCCATTGCTCGGGCTTTCTCTGCATCGGCTTTCAAACTCTTAAATAACAAATTTAGGAAAAGAGCTTGATTACGCGTAGTGTAGAGGCGAGGGTCAAGCAAGGTCGCGTACAGCGCACGATAAAACCGGGATGCTATAGGGGAAGTAGCTGGGAGAGAGGACTTAATTTCTTGAAGTAGGGTGAGCGCTTGAAGGGAGATGTCGAACGTCGAAGTACGTACAAGAGGGAAGAGCGTGCCAATGTGCATGTCGAATCTAAGATGGTCGTCGGTTCAGTCAAAATCAATCGAATCAAGTGGGAGAGGGCGCACTCTGCATCAGCTCCTCTGAACTGCGCATACGGCAGGGCACGGCTTACACCTGTCAGTATCGCGCTGACCAGCCTTGCATTCGGGTCCTGTACCTCCGCGAATCCAGCTGCATCTTGCACTTCTCCACCTTTCCCTTTGATCAACTTTGGCTTCTTTTTCTGCTTCCCCTTATCCGTGAGCTGTTCCAGTGCTGCATCGTCAGCTTTCTGTATCGCCCTGGCGTGGTGGTGTCAGCACATGGAATTATGATAACATCAGAAACTAGCGTACAAGTTTGTTTACCAGCAGGCTTAGCAAATTTTGTTCCTGTTCCGGATTAGAGCGAAGGAGGGTCGCGATTAAGTTAACTGAAGCGACTGCATGCGAACATATTGCAGGGGATCCAGGGAGAGGGCCTAGGGAATAGTGAGGAATTGATGTGGAACTGCTCGCCATCGCACAGGCTTCGAAGTTCGTCAGCTATGTACAAAAGCATGGAAGAAAGAGACGAACCTGCACAGGCCGCTGAAGTTACGCTCGACCCGGCCAAGTTTCGGGGTAAAAGACGGCGTTCTTGTACTTCTTCTTAATCTCGGCGAGGAGCCACCAACCTGGAGTGCAATAGGTGACGTGGTTGCTGGTCGAACCGCCTTTGTTGTGGCCCGAGTGGAGTTGGCCGACGATGTATGCTTTGCCGTCCCTCATATGCCAAACGAGGGATCCCGAGTCTCCTTTGGCAGAGAAGACTTCGATGGCCTTGTTTCCGGAATTGTAGATGGCGAGCTCCCTGGACACGACACCAGCTGCGTTGAAAGTGAACGATTCCAGGCCAGCGTAGCGACCAACGGTGAGGTCGGTGGTGTTCCCATCCTTGCCGACCATAAGGCATCGCTCGCCTTGAATGTCGAACTCTGCAGGGACGGCGAGGTCCTCCTTCGAGGCGCAGCCGGAAATCTTCAGCTTCCTCCCCAAGGGATACTTGAACGTGGTCGCTCCATCAGCCACAGGATAAAACATCGCTGTTAACTCCGGAGCAGGAAACTTGGATCCTAAATGAGGGTTGAGTTCGTCAGACGAGGGATATGCGAGAAAGATAAGTCGAAACGCACCAAGATCGACCACGTTGCCTTCAAAGGCATCCTTGACCTTCGCCTTCGCAGCCACGAAAACACTCCAGTCTGCCGTGTATCGTGTGTTGCCTTCGTCAACCTTAATCTTCGGAGCATATTCAACGTAGCCGATGTTGCGCTGTAGCTTGATATTGGACCAATATTTGGTCGCATCGTCGTGGAGGCGCTCGAGGCTGGCGATGGCTCTGTTTTCATCTTCTAGTTTGCTTCGATTCCACTCCAGATCATCCGCGGTCTCCGGGCCCTGGTTCTCCTGCGCTTGGAGCCTGGCGATGTCTTGGGCGTAAATGTTAGCGAAAAAGACGCGGTCAGTAATGGCCTTGGTGATCTCGTCGAGGCCGCGCTGGAACCGGCGCATTCCGCAGACGCGGACATGGTTCTTGAGTGCGCCGTCCTTGAGAGAGTAATTGACAGTGGTATCCTTGCGGAGGACGTGGCAATTACTGAGGCCATAGACTTTGTCGCTGGGTTTACCGTCGTTGGTTTTGTTCTCGAGAAACCAAAGGGTAAGTGTGCCCTGGGAGTCGTCATCCTCCATATCTTCGGTGGTTAGGGGAACCGCGAGAAGAGCAGTGAGGAATCGGCGGACGTAATGGGTGGCATCGCGGTCGGAGGCATGTCGCAAGAGGGGGGGGCCAGCCAGCCACTGCGGGACTGCCTCCCTCCATTCTACGACAATGTCCTTGACATTGTTCTTCCGCAGAAGGGCGAGGATCGCCTGAGAGACATCGTGGGCGGTGTCGGGGGAGGTAGAACCGGGCTGGACTCCAATCCATACAACAACCGGACCGAGACGTCCCTTGCCCCCCTCTCCCGGCTCAGCCTGTGTGAGGAAGCAGGCTGGGTCAATGGAGGTGCACTTGATATTTCGCGCAACGATGATGTCGACAATCTGGGGACCGACAGTGTCCCAGGCCTTATTCAGCGAGGCATCGAAGGTCCCGTAGACTGATTTGACGGGGATATGAGCGAATCTGCCGGCGGGCTTGGGGAATGGTGTAGTAAGGTAGTCGGAACGGTAAACGAGTTCTGGGTGGTCGTTGTCCCCAGTAATGCCGTTGTAGTAAGCGGCCCTCTCGTAAGCGTCGGGACCATGTTCAGACGCCACGGTCGCCTCGCTGTTAAAGGTGAGGGTGGAAAAGTTGGACATCACGGTTGTGTCGCTTAAGGCTGAGGAGCCAGGCAAGCGGGGCAAGTTGGGGCCCTTGTATTACGAGCCCTGGGCGTTGATACAGGTGAGGGTGAACAGGGAGAGCTCTGGACGGAAGGTGGTAAGGCAGGTGACACCAGGAACCAGCACCCCTGATATAATCAACAACCACCAAGTCTTATTCCTTGCTTGACATCCACATGAACCTCAGTTTAATGCCTGGGAATAGTAGAGTAGATGCTGATGAAGGGCTCTCAGCAGACCTTTTTCACAAAAAATAAAAATTTAATGAGTTATTTTGCACACAACATTAACCAGTGCAGAAAGCCTCCTTTTATCCTTTTTGTCCTTCTCACACAATATTTGAGAAAAACAAAACTGCATGCAGCTCAATTTTGCCACAGTCACGTGATGTACCGGGACTTGGTCCAGGCCCTCCCAGAATGGAATGGAGCAATGGAGTAACAGAGCAACAGAGCAATGGAGCATTGACTCACTGTTGAGACAAAAGCAACCAAAAAAATATGCTACAACATGGGAAGATGAAAGAAAGCAGACATTTCATGAAGGAACAACCTACCAAAGGCTCAACAGAGCCATGCCACTCCCCCTCCTCCTTCTCCAGGTTCTCCCCCTGTGTTCCTACCAGACCACATGCCCACCTGTGATGCCATCCACACTGAGGGAACTCACCCTCCTTTCTTGAGCTCTAAGGGCTTCCTTGATCCTGAGAGTTGCAGTTCTGCCCCCTCAGTCTGCTCAGATGAAGACATGGTTATCCTCAATGGCAATGAGGAGACAGGGGAACTTACAAGTGAGGTGGCACTTGCCTCATTCATGCAATTCTTGCACCAGGCCCAGATTGCAGCTGTTGCAGCTGAGGATGAGTGTGTTGCCAATGGTGGAAGGAGAAAAAGAGGGAAATATTGGGGGACAGCACCAAGGAGTCCATCAGTTTTTCCTCAAAATTCTTGTGGGGTCTTGTACAGGATTGCACAAGCCTGTACAAGACAAACAAGACACAAGCTGACAAGACAAACAAGCTGTGATTGATTTTCCACAAGACTAAGATTTTTTTTGCTTGACAAGACCACAAGATAACAAGATTGGTACAAGCACCACAAGTTGTTGATGGCAATATGCTACTAGTATAGCCACCTGTACCTCTAAGTATTACTAACAACTTAGCCAGTGATCCCCAGGGGGATCTCCCCAACCAAGTTGCCCTTAATGTGGCCATCCATGTCAGCTGTTAGGGCTGGTCCCAAATGGTTTCCCTTTACAGTATGCTTACTTAACTCTCTCTTCTCCCCCCCCCTTGGTCGTTTCCCCTGTCAGCCTTCTGGCCCACTTGTCCACCACCCCCCTTCCAAAAGAAGATACGTGGTGCACATAGCACTTGAATCCCCACCCCTGCTTCTCAGAGGGATCAAAAAGTGAGTACAGTACTTCCTTATTTGTTTGGGGTCGCTCAGCCCACACGTCGTTGCTGTCTGCCACTCCCACCTGTGCTGCTTGCTGCCTGCTGCCTGCCACTTGCCGCTCCTGCCTGCTGCCCGCCACTCCCACCTGCTCTGCCTGCCACTCCCGCCTGCTCTGCCTGCTGCTCCTGCCTGCTCTGCCTGCTGCTCCCGCCTGTGCTGCTCACTGCCTGCCTGCTCTACTCTGCTCACCTGTGCTGCTTGCTCCTGCCGCTCCTGCCTGCACTGCTTGCTGCATGCCTGCACTGCTTGCTGCATGCCTGCGCTGCTTGCTGCACGCCTGCACTGCTTGCTGCATGCCTGCGCTGCTTGCTGCACACCTGTGCTGCTTGCTGCCCACCTGCACTGCTCGCTGCCTGCCTGCACTGCTCGCTGCCCACCTGTGCTGCTCGCTGCCTGCCTGCGCTGCTTGCTGCCTGCCTGTGCTGCTCACTGCCCACCTGCGCTGCTCACTGCCCGCCTGCGCTGCTTGTTACAACCACGCTGCCTCTGTACATTGAACTAGCCCTT
>QLOZ01013418.1:0-28312 GCA_003314065.1 Lactarius sp. MG50
CGATCGGGCTCCACCCGTCCTCGACGCGGTCGTCGGCGCGTATGAGGCTCGCGATGCTCGCCGTATGCTTGTGACCGCGGCGCGCCTGTTTCGTCACGGGCCCAATGAGCGGCATCGCCGCCGCCGCCACCACCGGCGAGTCCGTGCCCGCACCCACAGGGTGCGGTCCCGGTGAACGGTACGCGATGCCCGCGTCCTCTTCATCGCTCGCCGCGTCGCTCGAGAGTTCGTACGACAAGCCGTCGCCGTCAAGGTGGGGCTCTTCGATGTCGTAGATCTCGTACTTTGAGCGTCCGTTACTTTGGCCGCCGCCGTGGGCAGCACCGTTGGCGAGTGCTCCGGTGGGCGAAGCGGTTGCGAGGGGGCCCTTGAGATCATCTGGGAGGAAAAGGTAGAAGAAGGTGATGGCGAGGCAGGAACCACCGACGACGTCGATGAGGTAGTGGTGGGTGAGGTACATAGTCGCCCAATATAACACGGCGGCGTAACCCCAGGCATATGTCGCCACCTGAGGGAAGAAGTGGGCGAGAAAGAGAGCCTCCATTGTCGCGCAAGCCGAGTGGAGTGAGGGGAAGGCTCCAAAAACGACGGGTGAGTTGCTGAAGGCGACGGTGTAGCCGTGGCTGTGCAAGAGGTTGTCGATGCGCAACAAGCCACCAGGAGAACCCTTCATGGAGTAGTCGGCAGGAGTAAGCCCAAAGATGACTTCATACCATGGTGCGGAGCATGGGAAGATGATTTGCGCCACCACTCCAACGAAGTTCATCCAACCGAATGCGCGTGCCCATAGATGGAGCGCTTGTCTTGGCCGGAAGAGCCATAGGAAGATGGCGACGACAAAGGGGAGGGTGAAATGACCAACGCCATAAGGTAACCATGCAATGACATCTAGGATAGGGTGTGTGTAGCGAGTGAGGAGATCTGAGATGTTAGCTCCGAAAAGGACCGACTCGAGTGTCGGGAGGACAGAGACGTATATGCTGGGACGGCGGTTGTTGGGGATGAATTGAGAAGAATAGAAAGTGATGAGATAGGTTGTGACAGGCAATGCGGGGATGAAGATTTGGGAAGTCAAGGGTACGATGAGGAGGCCGATGTGGAGGAGGGGGATGAGAAGCTTGAGAGGAAAGCCAGGTACACACATAATCACGAGCCAAAAGGCGGAATTAAGGATGTGGATGAGGTAGACGAGGTCAGATAAGGTAAAGGAATGTTTTTGTAATCGCCAAAGAGTATCTTTTGGATTCAAAGACTTGTCCATCCGTGCAACTGCGACTTGAAAGGCAGCAGCTATGCGGTTACCTGCAAAAACAAAACCGGATCTAGGTGGCATGGCGAATGTGCAGGGAGAGAAATGCGTATTTTCTGGAACGATACTATAATTAATTTTCAGTACAAGGGGTGGAGGAGAGGGCAACGACTGCGGCTGCGCACACCGAAAAACCGCGGGATGAACCGCCCTCGTACGTAACCTCGATCAGGAAAACGGGACCTGGAGCGTGTTTTAAGAGAGATTGGGATTCTCTGGTTAACTGGTTCGGGACGAATATCCAGCTGGTGGCACTGTTGATGACATATGAGGGGTCAGGCGGGAAACATCTGATTGAAAGATGACGAGGCGTACGCCAGATGTCGGATATGGTATCTCGTAAATGCGGTATTATAGCGATAACACGGTAAACAATGAGAGGTTGTCGTTAAAAGTAAGGTTGCTCTTTCTGCCAAAAGTGTGTGGGAACAATCGTGGGAAAGCTCGGATAAGGCTGGCCAGGCCTGATAAGTACCGCTCCGCGGGGTTGCTCTCCATCACTGACTCGCCCATATAATCAACCTACCTTCGTTGGTAGGTCGTTATTGGGTAAACTTCTCTTTCTTCCTCCCACATGCGCATACATTCAAAGACATCCCTGGCCTTTCTCGGCCTACTGGGCTCTACCATAGCTCATGACGGTCCTATCACCCGTCGCAAGACTATGGGTTTTGGTCCCGTGCACCCTCACGCCAAGTTCCACACAAGTCCTGTCTCCTTTGCAAAGGCTTCTGTCTTCTCCTCAGACCCGTATGAGATTGCCAGGAGCTTCGTTACCGAGCTTCTCCAAGACCAGCTCTCTCAAGACAACAGTTTTGCCTTGCGCAAGGACTCTTACACGGATAAGACCACGGGTGTCACCCACGTCTTCTTCCGCCAGATGATAAATGGCATTGAAGTTGCAGACGGCGACCTCAACGTAAACGTGATGGGTCGCACAGTCATCTCGTATGGTGACTCGGTGAGCGTCGTCATCAGATCTCAACCCCCACCAGCAGGCGCTTATTTTACCACCCTAGTTTTACCGTGGCTATGTACCCAGCATCGACCTCATGGATGACCCGATCACACCTGGCCCTCATGCCGAGTTTTGCGATCTTTTGCAGGCTCGGCTGTTCGAGCGCCTGGACTTACTTCAGCAGCAATCCGCCGCCGCCGATCAGATCACCATGTCTGGGGAACTGCCCACAGATGAGCCACTTGAGCGCCTCTCCCGCCTTCACTTTTGGAACTGCGAACACGTTTGGACCCCTTACGAGTTTGCTGAGAGGGAATTTATTAAACCTACTGATGTCTCTGATCCTCGTACCGCTCTTCTTCAGTTCATGATTGCCGCTACTCCGAATGACGCTGTTGTGGCGGAGATCCTCAACAACCACGACCAAATCATCGAGGATATGATTTCTTGGTTCGAGGGTCATCTCATTGGCGACGAGAATGGCGTTCTTGTCGAAATGATCTATAACGTTCCCGACGCCATCTCTCCCGTCAAGGCAAAGCCTGTCTACATCCAGCTCCCTGATGGTGATAAGACCATGCTTGTGGAGGCTTGGCGGGTGAGCACACCAGATTTATGTCCTCTACTCGTTTCTGAGTCATTTGCAGTTCGAAGTTGAGATGCAAGATAACTGGTATGAAGCCGTCGTTTCGCGCCAGGCGCCTCATCGCATCCTCTCCGTCGTGGACTGGGCATCGGATTCCCCTGTCCCTTCGGAGCCTACACAGCGTCCACCCGCAACGTATAATGTCTTCCCATACGGCATCAACGATCCTTCCGAAGGAAACCGCTCTTTTGCCAAAGAGAACTTCGACCCTCTGGCTAGCCCTCTTGGGTGGCACGTTATCCCCGTTGCCAATGACCCCTTGTCCTCCTACAATAAGAACACGGGCCGATACTCCAACTATACCACCACTTTTGGCAATAATGTCCGCATTTTCCATTATATCATTTCATGATTATACTGAATCCTCCACAGGTGTTTGCTCACGAGAACTGGGAGGGCCAGAATGGCTGGCTCCACAACTATCGACCCGATGGTGGCGAGCAGCTAATATTCAACTATACTTATGATCCGAAGCCTACGAATAAATCAGACTCGCTGGATGAGGCGAAGAAGTATATCAACGCCACCATCACACAACTTTTCTACACGGCCAACCTAATGCACGATCTCTTCTACCGGTATGTCTTATTATACTCATAAGTTATCGATGTGACCAAGGGATTTGCGCTGTTCAGTTACGGCTTTGATGAAGTCTCCGGCAACTTCCAGCAACACAATTTTGGACGTGGTGGTGAGGAAGGCGATGGCATTATCACAAACGCCCAAGACGGGTCCGGATACAATAACGCGAACTTCATGACCCCTCCAGACGGGCAGAACGGCCGGTGCAGGATGTACCTGTGGAATACTGCAAACCCGTACCGCGATGGCGACCTCGAGGCTGGTATCGTTATTCACGAGTTGACCCATGGTCTTAGCATCCGCTTGACCGGCGGCCCTGCGAACTCGGGCTGTCTCGGATGGGGCGAAAGCGGCGGAATGGGCGAGGGTTGGGGAGGTGAATATCGGCTTCTACACGTCGGGGACTTGGCTGATATTTCTGCGTAGATTTCCTGGCTACCACCATTCGCAGCAAGGCTGATTACTCTGACTATCCTATGGGTGCTTGGGCAGCCAATCAAGATGGGGGAATCCGGAAGTACCCATACTCCCTTGTATGATGCATTGCCTGTTCCCTTCCACCGCCTTTGGTTTTAACCACTTCACAGGACGACACCATCAACCCTTCCACGTACAAGACACTTGACAACCCTGGGTATTGGGGGGTTCACGCCATTGGGGAGGTCTGGGCCCAGATGCTTTGGGTCGTTGGTCAGCGACTGATCGCGAAGCATGGCTTCACTGAGTCGCTTTTCCCGCCACATCCCCTTGAGGATGGCACGATCCCCATTGGTGATTTCTACCGCGCGCCCGAGTCTATCCCAGCCGGCGCGTCGAAGGCACTCGTGCCGAAGCACGGCAACTCATTGATGGTCCAGCTGGTGCTGAACGCCATGAAGCTGCAGCAATGTCGTCCGGGCTTTTTCGAGGCCCGCGATGCGGTCATCCAGGCGGACCAGGTCCTCACGGGCGGGGAGAATTTCTGTGATTTGTGGCTGGGCTTTGCAGAGAAAGGCCTGGGAATAGATGCGACGGTTCAAGGACGCACACCGTGGGGAGGAGGTATCCGCAAAGACGTGAGTGCTAGTTACCACATGGCTGGTTCCACGCGCCTTCGTTGACCGTGGTGTAAATGTTTTTCTAGGGTTTCGATGTGCCGGCCGTATGCCGCCCCGAGAAGGCTCCCGAGCCTGAACCGACGCCGGGTGAGCCTGGCGAAGATGAGCCGGAGGATGACTGGCCTTGGGCATTCATCCAGGTCTAGAAACATCCCTCTCTAGTCATATTTGCTTTTTTTTTATATCTTTACGATAAGTACAGCTCCACCCTCTTTTTTGACTACCCCTCGCTGGTACAGTACATAGAGTGCGTAGAGTGTAATGAGGGGTGTATTTGGCCCCGCGTTTGTGTTTATCATGACAACGAGATGTCTGCTCAGTTAAAAGTTAACAGCCGTGCGTGAATTAGCGTGGAGTGCAGTGAGCTTAATCTTACCGGGCCCGGTCCGGGCGAATGCGCCTCACCAGCGGCGTCGACTTACTCTGATTGCCTTGAGCCCCGTGCCGTGCAGGCCGTGAGTCCTACAACAAGGTCAGGCGTGTTTGCGTTTCCCACTTCACTTCCACGATCTCTATCGCTACGGCCTGCTACTCTACGTGTTGCAATAAACTAGTCAACGCTTCGACACCGATACGACACGGACGTCTTGAACGCCACTTCCACATACCCCTCCTCAACTCCACATATTCTTCTTACCCCACTCACCAAGAACTCGACACGCACTCTCCCACGTGGACATCCACACCCACCCACAACCACAACCACAACCACAACGGAAAACAATACTTTTACTTTCTGCTGCTCCTAAAGTTAGAGTTAGAGTCGCTCGCTGGCACAACGACCTGATGGCGCCGACACCACAAGAACTCATCAACGTCAAGCTGCTGCTCATCGGCAATTCGTCCGTCGGGAAGAGCAGCTTGTTGCTCCGCTTCTCCGACAAGCAGTGGTTGCCCGAGGACGAAGCGAGCGCGACGATCGGCGTCGATTTTAGGGTGCGTTGGACGTGTTAATTGACGCGTTGGGGTGGGGCGTGATGATTATTTTAGGTACACAAGATGGAGGTCAAGGGGCGGAAAGTCAAGATGAGCATATGGGTGCGTCGTTCGTTTCTCGTCTGCAAAGAAGGGGAGAGAGGAGGCTGAGACGTTGCACGACTTGCCTATGTAGGACACGGCGGGCCAGGAACGTTTCCGCACCATCACGGCATCGTACTATCGCGGTGCGCAGGGGGTCATCCTTGGTGTGTTCCTTCCAGTCGCTCCCTCCTCTACCTGTTCTTTCTCACAGCTCGCGCGCGCACGCGCGTGCGTGTCCAGTCTACGACGTGTCGAGTCGCGAGTCTTTCGAGGCGCTTCCGCGCTGGCTGGGCGAGCTCGAGACGTACGTCTCTCCAGAAGTCGTCAAGATCGTCGTCGGCAACAAGCTCGACAAGGTACGCCACCCCCTCCCGCGCCCTGCTGAACTGAAACCTGAACCTCCTGAACTTTTTCCCTCCCCTCCCCTCCTCCACCACGCACACGCTTTACGACAACAGGAATACTCGCGCCAGGTACCCACGGCGGAGGGCGCCGCGTTCGCCGCGCGCATGGGGTGCCTGTTCGTCGAGGCGTCCGCCAAGACGGCGGTTGGGGTCACCGAGGCGTTCAGCGAGGTCGTCGAGCAGATCATCGACACGCCTTCGCTGTGGGGCGAAGAGAAGCCCAAGGCGTCGTCGGCCAGAGCCAGAGCGGCGGCGGCGGCAGCTGCGGCCACCGGTGTATCGCATGCATCCGACAGCATGCCGGGGAATATCGACCTGTCGCAGGTGCAGGCTGAGGAGGAATTAGGCGGGTGTGCGTGTTAGCACCTTTATGGGGGGGGGTTTCCTTTGGTTGTTCCCGCCGTGACGACTGCTGCTGTTGACGCTCTTGCGGGGAGGATATCTGGGGACGTATTACCCCCTTGTGTGTGTTGGCCATCTTCACGATACTACAGGATCAATAGCTTCCGCTTCTCTCCCACTGCGCGCCTGCACGTCGCTCTCGTGTTTAGCGCGCTGCGTTCGCTTGACCGGTTCGAGTGATCGAAAGCTCCCATACCCGTTACAGTTCACCGCAGGGTTCATCGTGAGCACTGCCTTCACGATCGGTATGTCAACGGCCTAGACCCGGACCCGCCCCCATGGCCTGGTGGCACGATTGCGAGCTGATGAGAAGACGGCGATTTCTGATACTGTTACGCCCCAACCGGTTTCATGATTTTTTTTTTTATCTTAACGTTCTCTGAGGCTCTGATTGGAGCTTGCCGTACTTGGAAATTTTAAAATACTCCAGCTAGACCAGGCAGGCAAGAATCAAGGATTGTTCAACGCTCGATGCAGCCACGCCGGGTGCCAACTTACTCGGGGTTAGATTGCGTCCAACGGCTTTATTCATATTCATTTCCACTTCGAGTCACGAGGGTTGTGCAATGTGCGAAATAAGGGTGCGCAAAAGTACTCGGGACGCCACCAGAACTCGCAAGCGCGCACTCAGCTGGTGGGAGCCCGACCCTCCATTGTGCTTGCACTCACAAGGTCACGGGTTATCCCCACTGTTCACACTGGCCCTCAAATTTGGCCCTGGTACTTCTCTCTGCGGGATGTCAACTCTGGGGCAGGCAGATTCCTGTTCGCAGCAAGGGTCGGCAGGGGGTAGTGGCGTCGGTAGGGATGCTTTTATTGCAGGGGTTGTTTAAAAAAGAAAGGGGCCATCCGTGGGGTCGAGCACCCGAAAGGCACGCAGACGCGAATGCGGGAGAGTCAGTGGGTTGCGAGTTCACCTCAGGGGTCCTGTGAGCCTTTGCTATTGCCGATACTCCGCGACACACAGACTGCGCGACCATGGCCTGCACAGGCGAGAAGATGGCCTGTTGTATCTGGTGCAGTTCCCTCATGATTTCGCGTATCAGAGACAAGGGACCAAGGTCACGGTATGTAGGTGGGGGTAAAGTGCAGGCGCCCCAGTCCGGACAATCGCGGCGGCAGTGCACCACAATCTGATCGACGATGTCACGGTGTCGATCACGACTGGGGTGAAACACTGACGCCCAAATGGCATGGAAACGATGACTTTCAGTTTGGCAGTGCTCGGATCTCAGTTCTGCCTCGATTCCGAGACGCCACCCCAGCCTACCCCAGCCGCCGAAATATTGTAATGCCAACAAGAAGAACCAGAGTATTCGTTGTCGTCGTCGATGGTTAAGCCGGTTAAGGCTAACTTGAACCGAGCACCGCAGAGTCGTGCTTGATCGCCACGTCTGGGCCTGATCCTCCCCTTCAATCACTGGCGTTTTTCTTCGATGTCCTATCCTGATTCGTTACATCAGTAGCATTATTTTATTTTATTTTTTGTCTCGCTCTTGGGATATCCTGTACTGACTGAAAGCCGCACAAGTAAAAAAGACAATGTTCAATTCATAGCAGAATTGATGAGCCAGGTACGGTGTGTGATGAGCCTACCCGCCGACGCGGCTGCTCATGCAGACTTGGAGCAGGAAGTCTGAACGGGTCCGAGTCCTTTAGCCTTTACGGTTACGGAGGGAATTGTCTGACAGAAGAATTGCTTGCTCTCGCTCTCGCATTGACTTGAGGCTGTGGAAATGACTGAACAAGAGTCGGCGTAACTATCATAAATGCAGCTTGAGGCTGTGGTGAACTTAGTTAGTAGACCGCAGACTCGGAATGGTAGTTGACAGTCACGGCCATGTGGCAATGAGCGGTTGATAGACCGAACCGCCACTGGTCATTGAAATAACAACTTAGCACTGGCATGCAAGCGTGCCAGTGTCTGACCCTTGGTAGCTTGCAGACATTTAAAGGCTTTTCGTCCAAGTCTCTCCCCAACATCTCGTACAATCCATTTCAACTACGGACAGACGGATAGACTGACAGTCTTGGCACTTCAAGTTCACTTGGTCAACCCTCCTTCGAACATCATGATGTCACAACTTGTACCCCCCGCTCACGAAGCAGCACATCCGCTCCTCGAGTAGTCCGTTCTGCCCTCTCCTTTTTCCCCCTTCACCTTCCTCACGCCACCGTATTTAGCCCCGTTCCTGTTAGTCCTACGCTGCATGCCTGTTCCATGGACAAGCTAGAAGTAGAGGTATCAATAAACGAAGAGCGATCCAGTCAGAAACCAGGGTGGAAGATGGTTCTTTGGGAGGCCCGTAAGGGACTCGGAAATCATTATGATAAGCGCCAGACACCACTTGTTAAAGAGGCGCCCAGCGTCACGGTTTCCCGGAGTCTCCTGGCAATACTCAAGCTATCCTGTAAGCATCTACCTTCTGTCGTTCTACCTTTTCTTGACTTGCGATGGTCTGATCTAGGGTTCAATGTCTTACTCGTTTTCATCCCGTTATCTGTGAGTGTCTCCGAGTCCTACGATGATCTGGCACGGGTTGAATCACACACCTGATCATGTTTATAGTGGACTTTCCGTTTTGCCGAGCTCGACGATAGCTGGGGTTTTATTTGCAAGTTCATATTTTAAAAGACACACGCCACCTCTGACCTGTCTATAGTCTCGATCCTTGCTATCATCCCTCTTTCCAAGGTGTGCATAATCGTATGTCATACACCTGGCGGAGTCACTCATGATAGTGCAGCTCGGCTCGTTTGCAGCAGACGAGTTGTCGATACATTTTGGACATGTCGTAGCTTGTCTTCTCGATGTTACTCTGGTGAGGCTGATTGCCCCCATCACGCGCTGAAATTTGACCCATCATTTTAGAGGCACACGTAGGTTTTTGAAACTAGTTTTACGAAACCCACTCGTTGACGTCGCGCGTCGCTCAGCGTAGAAATAATTATAACAGTAAGTAACACCTTTGCTTTGAGGACTTACTTGTCTGATCGGCCCTGCAGATCATGGCGCTTTTAATGTGCGAGCTGAATGTTGTGCGGACATCTCGTGAGTATCCGACTAGTCGCTTCTTTCTCCCCGGTTCTCCGTTGAGTGTCCGTCGTGCCGTTCCACGTGGGAGGTATTGCTATGCTTCGTGTCATTTCGGTCAATCATCCGTCATAAGACATGTTACGTATGCCCATGAGCGTGCTCCTCTCCTTTTCTTGTTTGTTGTTATGTCACTGCTTTCAAATACTGACTTTGCCTTCTTTACTCACAGTGATTGGTTCCATCCTAAGCCACCTGCGTAAGCTTCCCATATACAGTGACTTCCGCTCTCTAATTTCATCCGATTATATGCAGTACTGGTACTGGGGTTGATCTTCCTTTCTGGTGGTATTCGTTTCAAAGAACAGCGCTTTAACAAAAGTCCGTGTGCCGTCTACTAATGCTAAATCGGGTGTACCTTATTCATGATCTGTAACAGGTGCTGCTGAAGTAAACTCATGCTTGCTTACCCTGAGCGTGATTGCCGTGCTACTTCCGGCTGCATTCTATAATGCATTGCAACCAACCGGTGGCACCAATCCTTCAAAAGACGCGATAGAAGTCCGGGACATCCTTTCGATTAGCCATGGCGTCCGTGGATTTTTTTTCTGTGTATTGTTCTCACTAGCTGATGACTGTTCGACTAGGTTGCGATTATTCTGCTTTTCGGTGAGTCTTCTTTCCAGGTCTCGTGTCACTCCGTCATAACTATTCTATCATCTCTAGTCTATTCATGTTACCTTATCTTTCAACTTATTTCGCATAGGGCTCTATTCGAGCCCAGCAATCCAAACGTCCCGGAGACCGTTGGATATTCACCCACCCTCGCCCGCAAACACCATCTTCGTCGCCAGAGGACACTTGCCTTTTTCAGCTCACACAACGACGGGACGAATGGTAAGAAGTGTCAGAGGGGTGTACGCTCATTGGAGGCAGGGCCAGTAGAAGAAGAAAAGGGGGTTTCGGTACCCCATATGAATCTACCCGTCACAATTGGCCTTTTTATTCTCGTAGCTGTGGTCTGTCGATACTCCACTCTACTGACCGGTCCTAGAGCTAATCCTGTGGAGCAGGCTGTTGCTATCACTGCTGAAGCTCTCTTTGATTCCATGGACGATCTTAGTGGTCACATAAACGCAACTTTCGTTAGTCTCATCCTTCTGCCAAATGCGGGAAACGCAGCTGGTAAGTCATCTCTCCAAAGTCGATCATTTGTGTATTCCGTCAATTCAACATTTGGTTCCTCATTCACAGAGTACTGGGATATCATCGACCTTATGGTTCCAGTCGAGGATCCGGTCGAGGATAATTTGACGGTGCTCCTTGGTAACGCGATGGGTTCGAGTATCGTATGTATTGCCGTATTCTCTCTCCGCCATCAATCTGTACTGATATGTGGTCCTTGTTGACAGCAAATTGCACTTTTCGTCATTCCGTACGTATTTAGCTTATCGATCATCGTAATGTTGGCTGACCATACTCTGCAGTTTCACCGTTATTTTGGGGTGGATCCTGGGCAAACCACTGACTCTCCTTTTCGATCCTTTTGAGTCCCTCGTTCTATTCTTCTCAGGTTAATATCCTCTTGTTATCGCCAGCACCTCATTGTGTATTAAACGAATTTTTACGCAGTGTTGACCGTCAACTACGTCATACAGGGAGGGAAATCAAACTGGCTTAAGGGCGTGATCCTCATATGTACGCATACTATTCTTCATGCTTGTCATCGCAACTGACAAGCACATTCTATAGGCCTCTACGCAATAGTTGCAGTTACATTATGGTATTACCCAGCGTCTGACCCTTCCGGAGCTCTCGTGAAATGTACCGTGACATGACTTGTCAGGCTCTGCGACTATTTTTTTTTTTTCATATCTCCCCAAGTCGCTGCCGGTAGGCTGTAGTTATATGCACTGGCAGCATTCCAACATTATCTTATTATCGCATACTCACTTCGTATGGCACATACTATAGGAATCCGCGAAGGGCAGCATAATACCATCAGGAATTTCTTAATGTAGCTTACATCCTCTTAATGCCTCTTGACGGTCTTTGGCCATCTTATTTTCTACATTTTACTAATTGTAATTTATTCATCAAAAGTTAAGATGGGTCGATGAAAAATAATAACTTTCAATTTCTTTTCTCAAACAGTCCTAGGAAAACAGTCCAAAATAAGAGGCTGCTGAGTAAAGGTGTGGTATGACTCGATGGCCTGGGTTTTTTTTAGTGAGCCACTGGCACTACTCAAAAAACATCACGATGGTTCACTACATCACTAGCTCACTCAATCCATGCCTCCGTTTGGGTGCAGTGTTGACAGACCGAAAATGCTGCTGCCTCAGCACGCGCCGTACCACTACCACTGATAGCTGCGACCAGCCCCATGATGCACACGACATTGACATTTCGGATCCAACCGGCGTCACCAACGATGCCAACGACAAGTGCCGCGGCAACAACCAGTGCCTGCACGACTCGTGCTGTCACTTCGTCGACGTACTGTGCGCCTGCCAGTAGCTGAGTATCCTGCTGTATCATTACATCAGCATCCGTACATCCTTAAGTTATCCCGAACCGTCTCCAAGAAGGCACCGTACTGTACAGTAAAAGTAAGTACGTACATAACTGAATATCGCGCGCCAAAAACGTGGCGGGCCCGGGAATCACGTGCAGTGTTTGTGGGAGATCGCTTGCAGCCTGAGACCTTGTGGCCGAGGACCTTTCTTATGTCGCCTCTGAAGATGGCCAGACCTGGACAACCAACATCATTTGTGATCTCGTCTACTTCAGCTCTTTGAACTCGATATATTATTGCATTGTATGGGTGACGTTTGAGCTTCCTTGGACATCGTTGCCAGTGGGGGTATTATCCCAGGCCACTGGAAACTCCAATGGCTTTTCCTTAGGTAGCAGGACTATCACCCTGATTAACTCTCTTATGATTTGGGCTAACTGGAGTCATTCGTGTATCGTCTGCTAAGAAGGGGAGGGAGAAGGAGAAGGCTGAGACGTTGCCCACTTGCCTACGCAGGACACAGCGGGCCAGGAACGTTTCCGCAACATCATACTATCGCGGTGCATAGGGGTCATCCTCGGTGTATTCCAGTTGCACTTCCTCTCCTGTTTTCACAACTCACGCGGCTGACGGCGACCCTCCCCTCTGCGCGCGTCCAGTCTACGACGTATCGAATCGCGAGTCTTTCGAGGCGCTTCCGCGTTGGTTGGGCGAGCTCGAGACATACGTCTCTCCAGAAGTCGTCAAGATCGTCGTCGGCAACAAGCTAGACAAGGTACATCACCCACTCCCACCCCTGTGCGCCAACAGACAATATCTATTGTCTGCGCGGTAGCGCCCGCCGAACTGAACTTGAACTGAAACGCACACGCATACTCCTCCCCTCCACCACACACGCTTACGACAACAGGAATACTTGCGCCAGGTACCCACGGTGGAGGGCGCGGCGTTTTCGGCGCGCATGGGGTGCCTGCTTGTCGAGGTGTCCGCCAAGACGGCGGTTGGGGTGACCGAGGCGTTCAGCGAGGTCGTCGAACGGATCATCAACACGCCTTTGCTTTGGGGCGAAGAGAAGCCCAAAGCGTCGTCGTCCAGGGCCAGAGCGGCGGCGGCGGCGGTAGCGGCGGCCACTGGCGTACCGCATACATCTGACAGCATGCCGGGGAATATAGATCTGTCGCAGATGCAGGATGAGGAATCGGGGAGGTGTGTGTTAGCCCTTTATAGGGTGTTCTGCGACGACTGCTGTTGACGCTATTGCGGGGAGTATGTCTGGGAATGTATTTGTGTGTTGACCATCTTCACGATATTACGGGATCAATAGCTTTCGCTTCTCTCCCACTGCGCGCCTGCACGTCGCTCTTGTGTTTAGTGCGTTGCGTTCGCTTGATCGGTTCGAGTGTTCGAAAGCTCCGATACTCGTTACACCGTACGGAGTTAAGATCATTCATCGTGAGCACGGCCTTCGTATGTCAATGGCCTAGACGCGGACCTGCTCCCATAGCCTGGCGCAATGGCAAGCTGATATCGGGGACAGCGATTTCTGACACTGTTACGCCCAATCAGTTTCGTTTTTTTTTTTTTCAACAAATATTAGCGTCCTCTGACTGGAGCTTGCTGTACTTGGAAACTTTACAGCACTCCAGCTAGACTAGGCAGGCAAGGATTGTTCGACGCTCAACGCAGCCACGCTGGGTGCCAACTTATTTGAGATTGGATTGCGTTCAAGTGGCTTTGTTCATTCATTTCGAGCCACGAGGGTTGTAATGTACAATGCACGAATTAAGGGTGCGCAAAAATACTCGGAACGCCACCGGAACTCGCAAGCGCGCGCTCAGTCGCGGGAGGCTGGGAGCCCTCCCTCAATTGTGCTTGTAATCGCAAGTCACGGGTTATCCGCCCTACTGTTCACATTGGCCTTCAAATTTGGCCCGAACACCTGGTACTTCTCTCTGCGAGGTGTCAACTCTGGGGAAGGCAGATTCCAGTTCGCAGCAAGGGTCGGCAGGGGGCGGTCGTGTCGGTGGGGATGCTTATAATGTTAATGCAGAGGTGGTTTAAAAAGGGGCCATCCGTGGGGTCGAGCACCCGAAAGGCACGCAGACGCGAATGTGGGAGAGTCAGCAGTGGGGATGGGTTGTGAGTTCACCTCAGGGTCCTGTGAACCTTTTGCTGTTGTTGCTGATACTCGGCGGCACACAGACTGCACGACCATGGCCTGCACAGGCGAGAGGGTGGTCTGCTGTATATGGTGCAACTCTATCCCGTGTATCGGGCAAGAGACCAAGGGTAGGGTGGAAAGCACAGGCGTCCCAGTCCGGTCCAAGATAGACGCATCGCACAGTGGGTACCAATAATCTGATCGACGATGTGTCTTGGCGATCACGATTGGGGCAGGAATTGGGGTGAAACATAAAACCTGCATGATTCTGACGCTCGCACTCGTACAGTACAGTACCATGGCATGATGACTTTAAGTCTGGGCAGTGCTCGGATCTCAGTTCCGAGACGCTACCCCAGCCTACTCCAGCTGCCAAAATAATGCCAAGATCGACGACGACGGTTAAGCTGGTTAAGGCTAGCTGAGCACTGCAGAGTCGTGCTTGGTAGTGGTGGCTATAGTCCTCCCAAGATCGCCACGGGTGGGCCTGATCCTCCCCTTCAATCACTGGCGTTGTTCCTCGATGTCCTATCCTGATCGCTACATCAAAACCATTATTTTTTGTCTCTCTCTTGGGATATCTTGTACCAACTGAAAGTCGCACAAGTCAAGAAGACGAGGTTCAAGTCATAGCAGAATTGATGAGCCAGGTACGGTGTGTGATGAACCAGCTCGCTGAGGCTGGTCAGGCAGACTTGGAGCAGGGGATCTGAACGGGTCCTTGACTGTAGCCTTCACAGCCACGGAGGGAACTGCACAAGAAGATAATTGTTTGCTCTCGCATGACTTGAGGCTGTGCGAATGATTGAAGTGTGATTTGGCGTAACCTAAGTTAGGCAGCTTGAGGCTGTGGTGCCAGTGGTTAGCGCGGAAGGGGCCGAAGGGCCCGGGATGGCCCGGGTGCGGTGACTGGCGTTACGATCATCATATGGCAGTGAGCGGTTGGTACCATCACTGCACCACTGGTCATTGACATAAGTTATAATTAAGCAGGCACACCTCGTGTCAGGTTACAAGCTATAGCAGATGAATAGCATGTCGTGTCCGAGCCCTGGCAGCTTGCATACATTTAAAGGCTTTTCATCTCTCCACGCCGAGTCACCCCAACATCTCGTACACCTCTTCAAACCCATTCTGACCACGGACAGACGAATAGACTGACAACTCAACTTGGTCAATCCTTTTTCTAGCCATCTTTCTATCGAATATGTCACAACTCCCCACTTGCGAAGCAGCACAACCACTCTCCGAGTCGTCCGTTCTGCCCTCTCCTTTTTTTCGTTTACCCTCCTCACACCACTGTATCTAGCCCCGTTGGTATTAGTCCTGCGCTACATACCCGGTTCACGGACCAACCAGAAGTGGAGGGATCAACAAGCGAAGAGCGATCTAGTCAGAAACCATGGTGGAAGAAAATCTCTTGGGAGGCCCGCGAGGGAAATATGCGCCAAATACCACTTGGAGAGGCGCCCAGCGTTTCCCAGAGTCTCCTGGCAATTGTTAGGGTATCCTGTAAGCATCTATCTTCTGTCGCCCTACCTTTTCTTGACTTGCGACGGCCTGATCTAGGGTCCAATGTCCTGCTAATTTTCATCCCGTTTTCTGTGAGTGTCTCCTACGATGATGTTGAACACACACCTGATCATGTTTATAGTGGACTTTCCTTTTTGCCAAGCTCAGCAACAGCTTGACTTTCATTTGTAAGTCTATATTTTAAAAGACATACGCCACCTCTGACTTCTCTATAGTCTCGTTCCTTGTTATCATCCCTCTTGCCAAGGTATGCATAACCGTATGTCACACACCCGGCGGTGCCACTCATGATAGTGCAGCTCGGCTCCTTTGCAGCAGACGAGTTGTCAATACGTTCTGGACATGTTGTGGCTTGTCTTCTCGAGGTCACTTTGGTGAAGCCGATTGTTCCCATCACGCGCTGAAAATTGACTCCTGACGACATCATTTTAGAGGCACGCGTAAGTTTTTGGGTCTAGTTTTACGAAACCCACTCGTTGACGTCGCGCGTCGCTCAGCGTGGAACTAATTATAGCAGTAAGTAATACCCTTACTTTGAGGACTTACTTGCCTGATCAGCCTTGCAGATCACCGCGCTTGTACATTGCAAACTGGATGTTGTGCGGACATCTCGTGAGTATCCAACTAGTCGCGTCTTTCTCCCCTGCTTCTTCGTTGAGTGTCCGTCGTGACGATGAGATTGTCCTCCATCGAAATGAGGGGTGCGACACTTCCTGCCGAGAATGACAAGCGAATAGCCGCTGTCCATTCCACGTGGGATGTATTGCTATGCTTCGTACCATTTCGGTCAATCATCCGTCAAATGCTGACTTTGCCTTCTTTTTTGCCCACAGTGATTGGTTCCATCCTAAGCCACCTCCGTAAGCTTCCTTATATGCACTGACTTCCGCTCTCTAATTCCATCCAATTATATGCAGTACTGGTACTGGGGTTGATCTTCTTTGCCGGCGGTATTCGTTGCAGGGGCTCGGAACAGCCCTTTAACACGAGTGCGTGTGCCGTCTACTAATGCTAAATCGGGTGTACCTTATTCATGATCTATGACAGGTGCCGCTCAAGTAAACTCATGCCTGCTTACTCTGAGTGTGATTGCCGTGCTACTTCCGGCTGCATTCCACAATGCATTGCAACCAACAAGTGGCACCAATGCTGCAAAAACCCCGAGGGAAGCCCACGACCTCCTTTCGATTAGCTATGGTGTTCGTGGATTTTTTTTTCTGTGTATCGACCTCGTAGCTGATGGCTGTTCGACTAGGTTGCGATTATCCTGCTTTTCGGTGAGTCTTCTTTCCGGTCTCGGGACACACCTTCATAACCATTCTATCATCTCTAGTCTATTCGTGTTACCTTATCTTTCAACTTATCTCGCATAGAATTCTATTCGAACCCGGCAATCCAAACATCCAGGAGACTGTCGCATATTCACCCGCCCTCGCCCGCAAACTTTATATTCATCGCCAGAGGACACTTACTGTTTTCAGCTCACCCCACCCAGACAATGATGCGACGAATCGTAACAAGTGTCGGGGGAATGTAGGCTCATTGGAAGCAGGGCCGGTAGAAGACAAAGGGGTTACGGTTCCCCATATGAATCTACCCATCACAATTGGCCTTTTTCTTCTCATAGCTGTGGTCTGTCGATACTCCACTCTACTGACCGGTCCTAGAGCTGATCCTGTGGAGCAGGTTGTTGGGATCACTGCTAAAGCCCTCATTGACACCATGGACCATCTTACTTCGAGCGGTCACATAAACGCAACTTTCGTTAGTCTCATCCTTCTGCCAAATGTAGGCAACGCAGCTGGTAAGTCATCTCCAAAGTCGATCATTTGTGTATTCCGTCAATTCAACATTTGGTCCCTCATCACAGAGTACTGGCATGTCATCGACCTAATGGTTCCGGCCAAGGTTCCGGTCGAGGACAATTTGACGCTGTTTATTGGTAGCGCGATGGGTTCAAGTATCGTATGTATTGCCGTATTCTCTCTCCGCCATCAATCTGTACTAATATATGGTCGGTCCTTGTTGACAGCAAATTGCGCTTTTCGTCATTCCGTACGTCTGTAACTTGTCAATCGTGGCAATGTTGGCTGACCGTACTCTGCAGTTTCACCGTCACTTTGGGGTGGATCCTGGGCAAGCACCTGACTCTCCTTTTCGATCCTTTCGAGTCCCTCGCTATATTCTTCTCAGGTTAAGACCCCTTTTGTTATCGCCAGCACCTCGTTGTGTATTAACCGATTTTTTGCGCAGTGTTGACCGTCAACTACGTCGTACAGGGGGGGAAATCAAACTGGCTTAAGGGCATGATCCTCATATGTACGTATACCGTTCTTCATGCTTGTCATCGCAACTGACAACCACACTCTATAGGCCTCTACACAATAGTTGCAGTTACATTATGGTATTACCCTGGGTCCGACCCTTCCGGCGCTATCATGAACTGTACATGACTTGTCAGGCTCTGCGACGATTTTTTTTTCCATCTCTTCCCGAGTCGCTGCCAGTAGCTATATGCAGCATTCTAACATTGTCTTATTATTGCACTGTACTAGTACTCACTTCGCATAGCACATACTATAGGAATTCGCTGAGGGAAGCATAATGCTGCTCATTTTCTCATTGCCGATAAATCGCTACTAATGTAGTAGTTATATGCGGGATCTCGCCATTATTATCGCTCTGTACTCGCATCACACGGATTTCTTTTGGAGAAAGCACCGAAGCAGAATGATGCGCGTTTGCTCATCGTAGACAGGTTGTATATTGCTGTATCATTATATCAGCATTCGTACACCCTTAAGTTGTTATTTTGATTCGTTCCCCCCTCACAGCGGCACGAGTGAAGCGGTGACACAATACCTTGGGTTATCCCGAGCTGTCTCCAAGAAGGCACACTGAATACTGAATACATTCACGCGCGCAAAAAACGCGGCGGTCGTCACGTGGTCGGAGATGCGGAGGGAATCACGTGCAGTGCTTGTTGATCGCCCGGCCTGTGGCTGCGGCCGGCCCTTTCTTATGGCGCCTGGAGAATGCATAAATCCACCAACTGGACTTGAAAGTGGGTGTATCTTCGCTTCTGATTCTCGACAGCCATCCTCTCGAGCCCTTGATCCTATCAAGCTACATATCGTATTCTCCTCCCTGTGCATCCGATAGACGAGAAGTTCAATCTCTTCTAAATCATCTCAATGGCCTCGTATATCTGTCTAAATTCTACGTCCGAATCACGGGACCCAAATATACTCAAGTTTTTCTGTGATACGCATGTGCCAAACGGGGAAGTTTAATCTGGCAAAGTTGTTCGTTTCAGTCAGCCAATACAGTATGATCATCCCTTCATATGGCCGCAGTACAGTATGCCTAAATTACGTAGGTCCTTCATTAAATGGCCCTTCTCCGATTTCGGATCCCTCTACAGCACCAATACACTTTAATTACCGACCGACACAAGACAAGCACATGTTGAACACATTTGGTGAATTATTTAAGCTTCTTTTCACGTTAACAATAGTAATGATTGGGTAGAGCAATGGCTTGGTATTGGTATTTGCGGGCGTCCTTGACGACTGTCACAGCGCACCCGTACTCGCGGCCCAGATTTTGATAAACCTCCTGTATCCAATCCATGAGGCGTATCCGGTAATTCGCTGCGAGCAGACCAGAGTGCGGCTGCTCCGAGCATGACCGTCAGCCCCATGATGAGTCTTCAACGCTATCAAAGCGACTCCGATATACTTTATGATGTAAAATGAGACATCCATATCAGAAGTCGCCGTTCGACCATCCATATTCTGCGAAAGGTCAGGTCAAATGCAGTTACGTAGCTTCTTGAAGACCTTCATTATCAACAGATACAGTGCCTATGGGTTGTCTAGTTAATGATCAGAGTTGATGATGTTTCAAACTACGAGCGTACGCGTTTGCTTCACCCTATCCGCGCGGTCAAACAACTCTGGCCATAATATGGACTTCGAAGTGGGGCCTCAGGCACAACGCTTCCCTACCTCTCAGGCTCATTATAGGGATGATTCTTGGCAATCACCTTACCTTTTCATTGAGGATAATCAGGAATAGCATGTATTTTGGAACGGTTCCGTGACAATGCTGTCGCCGCGAAGCATGCGTTATCAGCAGAATTCACATCGCTTTTTGTGCCTAGTTGCCGCTTGGCATTGATACTAGATTGCGTTGCCACGGTCGTGGGGAGATCGGTCTACGTATACGGTGCCGTTCTTGATCTAGTCGGAGATCAGGGACAACACCTTAGCACGAGCATCCTGGGATACCACATTGGACCTGCGCTCAGCACAGAAGGTTGTCTTGGTCTTCTCACGCGATGTCGACACCTAACTCTCAAGCAAACGATATACATGACCCTGGCCGAGGACAGCCAATATCATTTGTGGTCTCGTCTACTTCAGCTCTTTGGACTCGATTCTCCTGGACTTATTACATTGTATGGGTGACGTTTGAGCTTCCTTGGACATCGCTGAGGGTGTTATCTCAGGCCACTGGAAACTCCGATGGCTTTGCCTTTTATGTAACAGGACTATCATCCCGATTAACTCTCTTATGATGCTAACTGGGGCCCGGGCCTGTACTTGTGATCGTCTCTTGATGGTTATGTCATCCAGACGAAGTAAATGGACAGAAGGCTATATCCGTTATGAAGATCCCAGACCGCCGATTCGAAACATTGTGCTCACGACTTCACAAAATGGGTGCTTACTCTCTACAACTCCCCGGGTGCATATTTATCCTGCACCGGCTTCTCGTCTTAATCAACTAGTTCTACTCTTTGCATATCCACACACAGAGGGCACTTCAAGTCTCCCCATACTTCACACCACACCTGCATGATAATGCAGATACCTGCACCGGAGCTGCATGTGAAGGTTCTCATGGTCCGGCAACTCGTCAGTAGGGAAGAGCAGTCTTCTCATGCGCTGGTCAGAGAATCTATGGCTTCCGGATGGCGAAGTTAGCGCGACAATTGGCGTCGAGGTTCGGGTAAGTAAACATTCGTCGCATTCGTCGAAGTAGCACGATATTGAATTGACCTCCAGAGGCGCAAACTCGACGTGAGAGGCGAAAAAGTGAATTTGGTCGTATGGGTGAGTTTCGTCGTCCTCATGTTAATGAAATTTAGGGGGTTCACCTTCCATGCGACACACCAGGATACTGCTGGTGAAGAGCAGTTCCGCACCATGCAGTCGGCGCACTACAGGGGTGCCCAAGGTATCATCCTCGGTTCGTTTTCTGGGTCCTGCATGTCATTACGAGCACTGATTCCGCCGCTGCAGTATATGACGCGTCATGTCGCCAGTCGTTTGAGCAGTTCATGCGCTGGTTCGCAGAAATAGAGACTTACATTAGCGGACCAGTTGTCAAGGTTATCGTGGGCAACAAAATTGACAAGGTACAGCCCGATCACAGATTCAACGTCGATTCTGCCGGGCTCACTCTTATTGTCTCAGGAATTCCAACGTCAGGTGCCCACCGCAGAGGCTGCGGCGTTTGCGGAGAAGATGGGCTGCCATTTCGTCGAGACATCCGCTAAGACGGCGGTTGGCGTACGCAAGATGTTTCGCGATGTAGTCGAGCATATAATTGAGAAACCAGAGCTTCGTGTCGTTTTCAAACATAACCCACCACAGGCGTCCTTTGCACGGGCACGAGTTTCGAGTTTTTTTAGTTGTTGATGCTCTGCGGGACTCTCCGATGTAGCCCGTTTTTCACTTGATAAGCGAAGTGTTTCATGGGAACGTTACACGATCACGAGATTTCCACATGTAACCAACTTGCTCGTTTATTGCGTAACATAACCACCATCTCCCTGCCGCGCGTTGTTCCATTTTTTTCGTCTGCGTCTCTCTGGGGACAATACCCGGTCTATTCCAACTCCTTATGGATAATGGGTCTCGAAGAACTGGAAATGCTACTTCGGAAAGCAGATCATACTAAAGAGGAGCACAAGAAAATTCTCGGTGGGTGCGTTTTCACTGACATCTCAATAGAGGACTCAACTACTTTTGAAAGGTTAGCCCTCATCGACCTCAGAGTCCCGCGTGGCTCCGTAGACGCTGAGCCTCCTTTAGACTCCCTGCTGTATGTAATCCAGGGCATCCTTCACCCAACTCTCTCCTTCAACCACATCCCCGACTTGCTTGACATCCTGTCTCAAGTCGAACGCGCCCGCGAGTTCTTCCGGGAGCATGCAAAGTGGGCACTGATCTGGCAACGATTCTATGAAACACGGCCGAGTCAGAAAGTCCGCGTTTTGCGAAAATCGGATAAGGACGCTATCAAGAAGCTCCTCAAGCCAGAACGACTCGACGCGACACGCCGCATATTTATTTGTGTTTTGGAGCAAATTATCCGTATGGTGCGTGCGTTTACCTCCCTTCGCTTTACGTAATCTTCCATCCTTACCCGTAATAGCATGTCCTTCACCTGTGGACGCATGCCAAGGACTCCTATCTTTTACATCACTACCTCCAAATTTACTTTCCCTGGGCTCATGGCAAATACGATAGTCAACGGCTGTATCATTTATCGTTAACCCCAGAAGAGCAAGCCCGTCTCGCTGAAGCTGGGATGTCATGCTTCCGCTTTATGCGGGATGCCAAGCTATGGGAGGAAAGGCGTCTTCGCGATCTCGGTGTTCCACTGTAGGTTTTATGATCTCCACTAGAGGGACTTGTTGCTGACTCGGACAGTCTTCCCGATTCCCACTATGATGATGATCAGAGTTTTCAAGCCTTGAAGTTCAAGTTCGTAGGGAATCTTGAGATTACGGATATCGTGGGGTCTATTTCGCTTTACATCAAGAAAGTGCAGGGGATGGGACAAAAGCTAGAAAGCCTCCTGGCCCATCACGTTCCTTGATCATCTTATGGCTTGAAGATTACTCAGTTTGTCGCGATGACGCAAGCCTTAATGGGCGGTGTGGTTTTGTTGGCAGAAGCTCTTAAAGTCACAGTGTTAAGGCATCCTGCTCTTCCTCCAGTTTTCTTGCGTCGATGCGATGCCTGGGCTACGGCTCGCTGATCAGGCGTCTGTCGCGCACTTCTCTATGCTCTCTGTTTGGCCGGTCACGTTGTTTATCAGACATTGCATCATAATGATGATTCCTGCATTAAGCTTGCCACGGTCATTGTTTGGGATACTCGCTCCTTTCTCATTGCTTGGTAGTACAGCGTCTCTCGAGGGTGCTAACCAGGAATCTGGTTTGTGGTGCTATCGCGATATTCCTCGACGTGTGGTTCTGCGACAGGCGGCTATTGAAGATGTTCCTAATGGACTTTTCAGACTGCTTCCAGTCTCTGGTCCGATCGTCCTTCTCTCTAACCTGATGTCTAATCGTGGTTGTATCTCTGGGGAAGGACGTGCTCGGAAGATGAGAGGTATGAGATGAGAGAGGTTTGAGATGATACCGTGACCGCAATACAATGATACCAGTCACGTGATTTATTCACGCTCCTTGTTTGGTTGTTTGGTGAGCATATGCCGGTCGGCGCGTTGTCCGCTCTTTCGCGGTCCACTTGCTGCGCGCACAAATGCCCCTAACCCGCCCAAAGCACAAAAATTCCTCTCGCTCTCCTGGCATCTCATCTGCCAGTTATTTTCAGTCAAGTTCCACTCCCAAGGGTTTTCACCCACCTTCTTACTATGCTGCCGCTGCAGGCCTGACGTACCCTGACGATGACAAGCCATCTGAAACACCAGCTCGTCGTACCGCTACAACGAATAAGTCTCTCACAGACTTTGATGATTCATTCGTCCCTGCGCCCATGCCAACCGCGCAACTTCCAGTTTCGTCCTCGGCATCTTCGACGGAGCCTAGTCTCGTGTCTCGAATGTCGTTTTTGAACAGACGACTGTCGAGAGGAAACGGAATGAGCAGCAAGTCGCCCAAGCGCAAGAGCCAGCTAGCGGACCTCCCGCTCGTAGAGGCTCAATTGGTTCCGTCTCTACGGGACACCATCGATAGAATGACGAACTCCCCCAACAGCCAAACGCACTTTCCAGCAATTGTTTCACATACTTCATCGCAGCAGAACTCTCATGGTGCTCTGCCGCCGCCCTCCCCACACCCTCCGCCCCCTTCTACGCCACCAGCCCGTCAACGTCGACAGACGGGCCCCTTCGAAGCAGCGCACTCACCCGCGACGTCTACTACGAGGTCCTCGAATGTGCTGGAAAGTAGCCGTATTCCAACCCCCGTGTCTGTGGCTAAAACAAAACTGAGCCTGAAGCCCGCCCTCAAGAATGCTGTGGCATCCTCGTCCATCTCGAATCCTGGACAGGGAAACCAATCATCTCCCACTAAGGCATCACCATCGAGGTCACTCAGGTCCGTTAAGGCTATGATTGGGCGAAAAACGCCACAGATACCTGCCGAACCAGCACCGTCAGACATTACCTACGTCCAAGCAGGGAATGTGAGTACGTCTCTGACCGCGTTTGACCCTCGCTCAGATGATGTTGTAGATGACTGGTTCTATGATTGGTTCTAACCGTCTGGCACGTGAACGCTCTCGCACAGACCCTGGTCATACCTCAAAGATACCGTCTCGATCACCTCATGTCCCTGCCACCCCTCGGGTGCCCCAACCCGTCTCCACATTTTCTACTCCAGGACGGGCGCCACACAGTACCCCTCTCAACCGTAGATATGCTGCACTTAGTGACAGCTCTGGATCTGAACTGAATCTACAAGGGGAACGTGGGAGGGCGCTCTTCGTAACCAACGCCCTGATCGTACCTTCAAGTTCGAGCTCTAGCGAAGAAGTCGAGGCATCGCAACCCGTTTCTAACACTGACCCTCCGACCGCGTCGTCACACACAGCTCAACGAAATTACCCATATGATAGGAGACCCCCGCAATTAGGCGTCGGCCTGGGCCTCACGAGGATGAGTAATATCCACGCCCACTCACGCTCTCGTGCTACGCCTCTTGCAGCCAGCGAGGGGCCAGGGACCAACATTGAGAACGAGCACAACTTTGGTCTAGACGATGAAGATGCAGATCCTCTCGCTGTCTCTTCGAGCGCGTCGTCTGCATACCTCCGTTCTCTGACGCCGAACCGCCGAACATTACGCTCTCCTAATCTTACTAGAAATATCGGTACCACCTCGGGAGGCATACTTCCGAATCCTTGGGACTCCAGTGATGTTAAGCTAAATGAAAGTGACCAGCGGAGGCGAGAATTGATCGAACTTGTCAACGAAATGGATCATGGTTCCCTGGGCTCCGCCCAGCCCTACGACTATGACAGTTTGTCTGACGATGAGTATGCTGGGGAACAAGGTCTTGCCATCAGCCCTTCTGATAACTTTGACAATAATAGGGACGACCTTAGACGCCAGTCACTAGTCTCTGGCACAAGTCAGGCAACTCCGAGGCAACCACCCACGCGGATAGCTTTGGCGGGCGAGCATACCGAATATTCTCCGCTGACCAACTTACCCAGCACCCTTGGTAGAGTGAATAACCAAACCGTAGTGGCCCACAGAAAAGTCCAGGAACCAGAATTTTCGCCCTTATCCGAATATTCCGATGATGAAGAGGCACGGTATGGCACCAACAACACAGGTGCACCACTACCACCGCAAAGGAACCATCGCGCCCCTTTAACGCGGGATTTATTCAGAAGTAAACACGAGGGCGATTATCCTTTGTCGTCACGCGAATCCTCCAATAGAGCTCTCATTGTTAGTCCTGCTCTCCCTATTTCAACTCGCCACCGCAATTCGGGGACAGAGGGTTGTTCGGAAAAGGCGCGTCGAACGAGCCGTGAAAGTCCTGTCGCCAGCTCTCCGAAAGTCAATTTTCATGGAGCACATAGCCCCGCTGGGACGCGGAGTCTAAGTCGGGTTCGCGAGCGCAACGGCACGCAGCGGTCGCCAGCTCGTGCGTCAGACGCGCCGCTCCCTCACGTCGACAGCGCATCTTCAATGTCAAGTCTCCGGTGGCGCAACGAAGACCAGGGTGTAAGCGTAAACGCGGGGGTAGTCTTCGAACAACTCAGCACGGGACGTCAATCAGCAGCAATTGGGAACTCACCAGCACGGTCTCAGTGGCAAGGTAAAGGGCGGGAACTGCCGACGGTCTATCCTATAAAGTCCCCCTCACCCAGGGAGACCCCAAATTCGCACCCCCAACCAGTGGCTGACCCGCCCGAGAGCCACAATATCCAACGGGCGTATGAGAGGACGGATCCGGTCCTACTGGCGCAACGTAACCAACGTGATTCTCAGGCTTCCGGGTCTGAGCAGCGAACATGGCTCTCCACTATATCCTCTTCTGTCTATCACTCACTCAGGGATCGTTATGGCGAAGTCGAGATGGAAAGGCAACAAATCATTTGGGATCTCTGTGAGACTGAGCGGACCTTCGTGAGGCGGCTTCGCACCTTCGTGCGGCTCTTCATTTGCCCGCTGCGCATGAAAGATAGCGTGACATGGCTCGCTGGTGTTCCCCCGGAAGCGGCACGGCTATTCGACTGGTTGGAAGACATCATTAACATCCACGCGCAATTATCGTCGGCTTTGCGCGCTATCGTTTCGGAGCAGTACCCGATCGTGCGGCGCATCGCTGGGAAAGTGCGAAGCTTCGTGTCACATTTGGAAGTTCACCAGCCATACGTTGTCCGATTGGAAAGCACCACGCTGTTGATCAAGAGGCTCACCGAAGAATCCAGCAGTGACTTTGGCGAGTTTATCAGGATCCAACAGGAGCAAGATGAATGTCACGGGTGGAGCGTGGAAGCCTTCCTAGTCGAGCCGGTCAACCGACTTGTTGACTATCCGATCCACTTCAAGGTACGCACCGAAATATCTCTCCCTTTTGTATCGATAGCTTATCTTCATCTCACAGCGCCTCCTGGATGTGACACCCAGGGGTCATCCGGATCACCTCGCCACCTTTTCCCTCCTCCACTACACTGAGGCAGTAATTCGCGTGATGCGCGAAGTCAAGTTGCAAGAAGAGGAGTACGAATTGGTAAAAGATCGACTGGGCCATATCAAGGACCTTCCCGCATCTTCACAACTGGCTCACCGGTCCCGGAGGCTACTAGCCAGAGGGAGGTTAGAGCGGGAGCATCCTCGTGACAGGACACGCACCGCTCCAAGCTCCAGAGGACTCTATGAGCACGAAGGCCCCAATCTAGCTGCTGGTGTTAGACAGTCGAGGCTCATCAGTGCTATCCAATCAAGGGCTATGCGCTCTGATTCAATAAAGACGACCTCGGAGTCGACCTCCTCTATGGAGTCGCACTTTTCGGACGGTTTGCCGACCACGCCTCATCTACCAGAGTTCATTCAACGTTCTACATCTGCTTCGTCGTTGGCACGTCAAAATGTATGGGACAACCAGTTCGTCGCCCACAGAAATGAGCATCCAAGCCCAGGAACGCGCGGACGACCCATCCAGATACTTTACACACTCGTCTTTAACGACGTTGTCGTCTTGGCATCGCCCACCGACGATACGAGCGGTCATCATCGTCCCTTAACACAAGTAGATTCGTGGTGTTTGCTTGAGGGGATAGGCATTTCCCGCATTTTTAAAGTGGTGGAAGATTCCAATCAAATCGTCTTGGACTTGCTCCCGGTCGACCTGGTTAATGTGACCTCAGGGGCGATACCGGACAACGGGCAACTCGTCACACTTACCCTGTCTATACCGCCAACATCGTCCTCAGGGGTGCAGCTAGATATGTCTAGCATGTCTCGTCTCCGTCAGAACTGGATGTCTGCATTTCAAGAGTGTGCAGAGCATACATTCCGCGCTCTGTCATTCCCGACGCAGTCAGGCAAGCTACTTGCAACCCTACCAGGTCTGAGGTGTGACAATAATTCACAAACTTCTGACTATGCCATTCTCGGGAGTGGCCTTCCTTTGCCAAAGAGTCCTTCCACGCAAATGGCAGAGCCGGGCGCTGACCCCGCACAACAGGAGCGGGAGGCTCGCGGGTGGTGGGCGTTACGTTTCCAGCAAGTCCTTCATGAGATGCAACGAGGTTCCACCGCCGCACTAATTACTATTTCGCCTAGCACATACACATCCGGTGGAGACACTTCTGGAAAGCTGCCCACATCCCAGCCGCGTATACTCAAGCTTTCGTCCCTTTCATCGTTTGAATCCATAACCAATCGTCTGGCCTGACTCGAAATACAACGTGCCTGTCCCTAACTCCGCCACCACCTGTTTCAAGTTGTGTATTATCTCTGTTGTTGTATCGTTAACCTCTCTATACTTTGTTATATTCGCAATGCAATTGCTGTTGCAACCTGAGCCTTCTTCCCATCACATTGAGGGCTTCGCGCGGGGAATTCGGGACGGTGGTGCCCTGCTCCACATCTCGATCGCCGACGGGGATGCTTTCGCATGCTAAGATTCAGAACTTAAAATGATGGAGGTAGGGAAGAAGAGGAAGATCAGAAGTGACTTTTGGTTGTTCTTAGCGCACTATGCATTATCGGGCGAAAAATCGGGAGTCTTGGCGCAAAGGATACACTGAATGTGTGCCTATAATAACTGTGAGAATCACAGAAAACCGGAAGGTGAATGTTGCAATTTGACATCGTATCACCGACTCTGTCCTGATTTGAACTTGAATGAAATTTGAAACC
>QLOZ01013419.1:0-11404 GCA_003314065.1 Lactarius sp. MG50
AGTTCTTCGATAGGCATATATTACGATGAAAGGGATCGTGTACGAAGAAGAGATATCCTCATAGGAAACACGAGTCTGTCTTATAAGAGAGGGATCCAAACCTTATCTACACGTGACCGCGAGCGTTCAACGAGGCTGTGACTGTGGCTTCTATTAAGGCAATGAATGTAGTCAGGCTCACAGTCCTTTGTCACCTTCCGCTGGCGCACACTTCAGTTAGACATCCCTGACCTTCCCATGGAGCGCGAATACCCTGATAATCTCCCTCAAGCGCGTGAGTAAAAGAGAGGAGCTTTACCGCTCCTCGTCACGATTATCACTTTTGTCACAATCTCGCGCTCACGCATTCGTGTGTGGCGGATATTTTACTTTGAAGCGAGGCCGAGAGCGTACGAGCTCCCGGACCCTATGGACCTGCCTACGGATTGGATGCGTAATATCACGCAAGATACCGGTGCGCGAGATGCTTCGCACGCAACGCCTGGCGCGCGGGCGCCACATGATGCTCATCTTTCGTGCAGATCTCGCAACGCTGAGCCAGGCACAACTTTACGAGTTGAATCAGGTACTTCGTCTGTTTTTTTTGTTGTACGGGTATCGCGAGCATGCTGAGAGGGTGCAGAACGTCCTTAATAGCACCGTCCCATCTACGAAACCGTTGATAGCGGAGCTGGTGCCACTTAGCGTGCTCCGCGCGGAATACGAAGGGGGGTCCGATTCCTTTATCAAACAGATCGATTTCCTGTTGGCTCAGGGCTACGAGGGCGTCCGCCGCTCTCGCGGGGATGGCGACTGCTTTTATCGATGTGTGTGCTCGAGGGATTTCCCACTCCTGCGAGTGCGGGTCGCAGCGCTGACTGTACACGACGTAGCCCTCATCTTTGCGTACATAGAGCGCATATTCAACGAGCAGGATAGGCACCTCGCCGTCGGGACATCCATATCGACACTCGAAAGTTTGTTGCCGAAGCTTGCAGAGGTCGGGTTCGAGAAGACGGTGATCGACGAGTCCTGGGAAATCCCGCGAGACCTGATTACAGGGATCATCGACCCAGAGCCGGTCTCGAACTCGGGGAAAACCCTCACTCCGGCTCAACTGCTTGAAGTGTTCCAGGATGACAGCAGTACGTCCGCAAAAAAACCGGACTGACGAGCGTATTTTTATCTTTATTTTGCAGTGTCGAATTATTTGGCCATGTTCATGCGTATGATCACCAGCGCGCAGATTCGCAGCGACCCGGAAGAATACGACCCCTTCCTGACCCATCCCGATACGGGCGAGAAGATGGCCGTGCGGGAATTTTGTGAAACCTTCGTCGAAGTCCTGGGGAAGGAGGCCGGTGAGCACCCCTTTTGCCACATTTTTCGGGCGACTGAAAACAATGTCTTGGCGGTTACAGACCATGTACAAGTAACGGCGATATCGCGCGCACTCAAAGTGAACGTGAAGATCGCGTACCTCGATGGGCGCAGCGATGATGGGCGCGTCGAGTTTGTCACGTTCAACAACGCGGTCAATGAAAACGAGACACCATTGACGCTTCTCTATCGGTGAGCGAGCGACGCATCTGGAGCTCCGGGTCGTCACGGTTTTCTGAATATCCCGTCGTAGGCCCGGTCACTATGACATATTGGATAGACGCTGTATCGAGCCATTGTCTATCGACATCGGAGAGGGCGTGAATATTTGAAGATGTACCCAGTACTTGAATTGTTGTTTGATTTTCTTCCGAAGAGCCTACCGGAGTGTGTGTCCTTGTATTCTAGCCAAAGTGCCAAGAATGTATGGAATATGTGTAATGGAGTGTTGGCAGCTGGTGCAGAACATGTGAGAGCCCACAAGTTAGCTGGACCGGAGGCCGTCCCGAAGTTACATTCCCGTACCCGCGACTCAAACAAATATCAAAGTTGTGCCTCTGACCTCCAGACACATATACTAGATACTGTGGCTGGGGTTGACACAACGAGATTATGCCCTCGCCTTTTACTAGGGCATACCGTGTATCATCTCCTCCTTGTAAAGCCACAACCCAATCTTTGGACCCTGACTCTTTGTGAGTCAATTACTTTTTGTCTTTTCCTTTCTCTTTTCACTCTTTACCCCAAACTCATCCATCATTCTCTCGTTACGGAGGACTTGGGGCCTCTCCTCGTACACTGACTTTTTTGAATGCGACCCGGCCTAATACGCTTGCAGATATCTGCCTCTAGATCTGTCCATTACTCCGTCCGACGAACGATGAGCCATCCATCTCCCCAGAAGCTCGCACCGACAACATCTCACACTTTAGATCCGCCAAACTATGAAACTTGGACGCGTGAGGAGCTCATCGCACGCCTCAAGGAGCTATCAGAGTCCCCTACTGCCGTAACGACTACCACCAATACGCCGTCCCCTTCCTACTACAACCCACCACCGACACCACCGGAACCGAAATCCTCGTCCCCGCACCAAAAAAAGAAAAAGACGAAAACAGAAAAGTCCAAACGGGGGTTCAACTTTTCCGCCTACCCGACGCGCAAGATCGCGCTCAAGTTTAGCTACGCGGGGGCTGGGTACGGCGGGCTCGCGTGGCAGGCGGGGCCGACGCCGCTCCCGACGGTCGAGGGCGTGCTCTTCGCGGCGCTGGCCAAGGCGCGGCTCGTCGATCCCGAGGGCGGGTTCGAGGGGTGTGGCTGGGAACGCTGCGGGCGCACGGATCGGGGTGTCAGCGCGGCTGGGCAGGTGGTCAGCCTGTACGTGCGTAGCTCGAACAGGCCGTCGCCACCGTCGTCGTCGTCAGCAAATGCAACTGGCACAAACGAGGAGGCAGCAGGAGGCACTTCGGACCTACATCCACCTTCTCTCGACGCGCCCACGCAAGCGGAAACGGAAACGGAAACGGAGCGGAGAAGTGTCGTGCGGTACCTGCACACGCTCAACGGCATCCTGCCCCCCTCGATCCGCGTCTACGCCTGGGCACCGGTCGCGCCCACGTTCTCAGCGCGCTTCTCGTGCCGCGCGCGCCACTACAAGTACTTCTTCTCGGCGCGCGACCTCGACGTGGACGCGATGCGCGCCGCCGCCGCGCGGCTCGTCGGCGAGCACGACTTTCGCAACCTGTGCAAGCTCGATCCGGCCAAACAGCTCACGTCCTTCCGCCGGCGCATCCTCCGCGCGGACATCTCCCCGCTGCTCGGCACCAACAACGCCATCATGATGCACGTGCTCGACCTCGTCGGCACGGCGTTCCTCTACAACCAGGTGCGACACATAATGGCCGTCCTGCTGCTCGTCGGCGCGCGGCTCGAAGCGCCCCGCGTCGTGTCCGCGCTGCTAAACGCAGATCCGGAAGGGGAGGAGGTCGAGGTCGAGGCTGAGGTGCAGGAGGGCGAGGAACCGCTGCCGCGGGTGACGTGCAAGCCGGAGTACCAGATGGCGGACGCGCTCCCGCTGGTGCTGTGGGACTGCGTGTACGACCCCGAGGACGCGCGGTGGCGAACGGACGACGCGGGCATGGAGGGTGGCTCCGTCGGACTGTACTCGCAGTTGGTGGGTCTGGCGGAGCGGGCACAGGTCGAGGCGACGCTGGCGGAACACTTTCTCGCGGCGGCATCGGAGTTCCACGGGCCGGCACCCGGGGGGAGTGGAGAAAGAAGAGGCCCTTGTGATGTGCCACTGGGTGGGGGTATGGTACGACGGGAGGGTAGATACGTGCCAATACTGAAACGGAGACGATTAGAGAGTGTCTCTGTTGTAAACGCACGTTGGCGGAGTCGGTCGGAGAGACGGGAAGGGAAAAGACCGGATAAATTTAGTAATATTACCTGATTGAGAAGTTGATTTGAAATGTAGGCACGGGGAATTGAAGGGCCGCCACCGGAATTCCCAGGAGCAAAAAGAGAGGGAAAGGGCTTGAGAGAGCCGAGCTGCGTAAAGTTGGACTGCTGCTGGCCCCCCCACTGACTGGCACTGCTACTGCTGGCCCTACTCAGTCTATCTGCCTGCCTATTATCCGTTCCCCGCGCGCCCGCCTCATCCCCTCGCTCTCCCCTCCACACGTCCCCTCCCATCACTTTAGCCCCTTCTTTTTACCTCTTTCTAAGCTTTTAAAAGGTTCGTTTTTTTCCCTTCAACATTCCCCCTAAGCCGTCCCCCCCCCGCCATCGATCCGTCCCGTCCCTTCCCCACACCACTAAACCTTGCACTCATGTCTCCCCTCTCTTCCACTCTCTCCCACCTTGTCATCGCGTATTCTCGACGTGTCGTTGGTCGCCCTGATGCTAATCCTAGCTCCCCAGATGCCCAAGGAAGCAACCAAAGCGAAGGTCAGTCGGGTCAGTCACACACCCTCCCTCTTCCCCTCGACCCCACGCGCTTTCTTCGTGTTTGACCTGTCCATGCTCATTCTGGCACCTCGTAGACACGCAAGGCGTCGGAGAAAACCGAGAAAACCCCCCGGGGTGGTACTCGTAAAAAGGACCCAAAGGCACCCAAGCGTGCGCTCTCTGCGTACATGTTCTTCAGCCAGGACTGGCGGGAGAGGATCAAGGCAGAGAATCCGGACGCGAGCTTCGGTACGTCGTTTCGCTCTTTTTCAACCGTCCTGAGGAACGTGGGCTAAGGGCAATTCCATCTTTTGCACAGGCGAAGTAGGCAAACTGCTCGGCGCAAAGTGGAAAGAGCTCGACGACGAGGAGAAAAAGGTAGGCTTGGCTCCACATGTATTCGTGTACACGTTTCCCTGGCATACACGCGCTGTAACCTGTGTCCGTAACTAGGTGTTACCTTTTTTTTTTTTTCTTTTTTTTCTGGCCGTCATCGTGCATGTTGAACTTGACTAATTGATTTCCTTAAAACAGCCCTATATTGAACAGGCCGCGCGGGACAAATCGCGCGCTGAACAGGAAAAATCAGAATATGATGTGCGTACCATTGTTCTTTGTCATCAACTCGACGCTGACGTGGCTGCCGTCAGAATAAGAACGCCGGTAGTGGTGGCGATGGTGACGATGATGAGGACTAGGTCGACCATCCAAAGCTAGTAGTATGCCAGCACCAACCTTTCTAAGCCACAGCGAGATCGTGTTCGCTGAAGAGTACCCGTCTGATTTGTTTTTGAACCCTCGATGACATCCAAACAGTTCCGTTACTTTTGTCTGTTTTCTTTCTATCTTTCTCTCTTCTGTTGTCCGTCGTAACGTATTTGTGCTTCGCGCCTTTTTGTCTGTGACAGCCTCTCTATCTGCGCAGTTGGGGAACACGGTATTTGTCTTGGGCCGCGCTGTACCGTTGATCGTGGAGGTGTGTAATAGTAATTATTGAAAAGCAAACGACAAAGTGAGAGTGAGTGAAGGTGAAAAGAGAAGGAGAAAGAGAAGAGTGAAAGAGGAAAGGTGAGGTACTTGATGGAAGAGGGAAAAGACGGCGGAGGCGGAGCGGGTGCAACCAAGCCTAGCCTTGCCAAAATCTGTAAAAGGGGGACTGCCCTAGTGCTACTGAGACCCATCCAATTCTCTTCTCTTCCCTTTCAACAACAATGTCAGAGTCTTTCGATGAACAGCCCGGTGATGTCAGTTCACATCTATTTTCTTTCAATCTCCCCCTCATCCACCTTCACAGGCTGTCCCCGCGTCCCAGAAATCAACTTGGACTCAGTTCATCAAATCGTAGGCCTCATCCGTCCCCGCCCTCTCGTCATCATTCTTCGCCTTCTCAACCGCTCTGCAGCATCGCTTCCTTCTCTGGCGATCTCTCTTCCCTCACCGCTCCACCCTTCATTCTCTCCCCCGTTTCCTTGACCGAGTTCCCTGGTGCGCCTCAATCGATCAACTATAACCCCCATCTTTGTGCCTCACCCCATCTTGTTCCTTGTCCTATACAGCGTACTGGTGCGAGCGCCCAGAGCTCTTCGCAGAAATAGCTCAAGGCAACACGCCAGAGGACCGCGCCAAACGTGTCCTTAAATGGTTCGTCAGCACTCTCAAGGGCCAGTATACCTCCAGAAATGAAACCATGGGCTCAGAGAAAAAGTGCGTCTTTCGTCCTTCTGCGTTTGGCCACTGACTTATGGCCATTGACCATGCTTGGCGGCTTGGTTGGGCGCAGGCCCCTGAACCCTGTTCTTGGCGAGTACGTCATCATGCCCGCCAAGCCGCTCGCAGATTAACGTACCCGAGTCCCCACTTGTAGGCTGTTTTACGGTCACTGGCCGGATAAGAACGGGCGTGGTTTGACGACACTCATCGTGGAGCAGGTCTCCCACCACCCTCCGATTACCGCGTATTATATCGCCAATGAATCGCGCGGCATCACGCTCCAGGGTCACAACGCGCAGAAGACTTCTTTCTCCGGTGAGATGCCTTCCCTTGTGGCCTTGGACCCCGTCCAACAAACATAACAAAACTCTCAGGCGGGAACATCATCGTGAAGCAAGTCGGGCACGCTACTTTGACCGTCTCTCTTCCCGGCGGCAAGAAGGAGCACTACTTGATCACCCTCCCCCGCCTACGCATCGAAGGGCTCTGGTACGGCTCGCCCTACATCGAGCTCGCAGAGACGTCTTGGATCCAGAGCTCGACTGGGTGGCTGTCGACGATCAAGTACCAGGGCAAGGGCTACTTCTCCGGAAAGTCGCACACTTTCAAGGCGGATCTCACGCCGCCGATTGGCGCAGGCTCGGGCTTTCAGGCGAGCAGCTTTGAAGGGCAATGGAATACCACCAGCAAGGACACAAGGACAGGAGCCGTGTTCACCGACGTGACGGGTCCCAAGGAGGAAGTTACCGTACGACAAGTGGAGGAGCAGGGTGAGTGGGAGAGTCGCGCTTTGTGGTATAAAGTTGCAAAGGGGATCCGGGAGAGCGACTTTGAGACCGCTGCACGGGAGAAGAGCCGCATCGAGGTGCTTATCCCCCCCCAGACCGATTTTGTGGCATCCGTCGCTGACGGGTAGTGTGATCTCTTTTTACTGAATAACAGAACGAACAACGTCAAAGACGGCGCGATGAGGCAGCAGCTGGTACTTCCTGGGGGCTGAAGCACTTTGTGCACCAGGACGATGATCCACTCTGTAGGTGTTCATCTATCTTATCTCCTTACCACTTTCTCTTACGTCCCAATCCCAGACGAGCGTCTTGGCAGGTTGTTCAAGGCCATCCCACCGACCGAGGATGTGTACATCTACCAGAACAACGGCCCTACCGTTTGACAGCGCGTGAACTATTTCCCTCCTTCCTCTTCGCCCTTCGCTTCTCTGCCAGCCAGGTGACAGTAGAGACCTCATTACCAATGATGTAAACCTGCATATAGTATATGGACTGGGCCGATAAGCTCACCCAAAGCTCGTCTGACACATCCATTATATTATCAGCGATCGTTAATTACCGTGACCGGGCCCATCGTGGCGTGACTTCCTCGACTGGTTCCAGTAAGCATATGGCCATCGCAAAAGCAACACAGACGCAGAAGAACGAGCGATGAATCTCGCAGGGATATAAGACTCTCACAATGTCAGGGTTTCCAGCAGCAGGGTAAACTTTTCGCTATGTTCTACTACGCTCCCGGCTTTCACATCATCCGAGCCACCGTCCTCTGGGCAACAATCGCCATCTTGATCACCTCCACCGCCGTGACCTTTGCGCTGCCAACTCGGGCACCCGCTCCGATGGCCAGGGTGCGGCCGTCCTCCCGGTCCCTCGCCCCACCGGCAGCTGCTGGTCCCGACTCGGACTCGGACTCGGACTCGGACTCGGGCTCCCACGGGCGGCCACGGTGGCGGCACCGGCACAAACAGGTGCTCGTCCTCGGCGGGGGCGTCGCGGGCGTCCTGGCGGCGCGCAAGCTGGTCCACGAAGAGGGCATCGCGGACGTCCTCGTCGTCGAGGCGCGCGACGAGCTGGGCGGTCGCATGCGTAGCGCCACGTTTGGTGGTGGTCACGGTGGTGGTGAAGGTGGGGGGGAGTTCACGGTAGAGCTCGGCGCGAATTGGATACAGGGGACGCGGGAGGGCGACGGGCCTGTTAACCCTATATTCGTGCTGGCTGGTAAACACGGCGTTAGGACCGTCGAGAGCGATTATTATGGCAGCATGAGTGCGTCCCCGTCGTCCCAGTGTTTTTTGAGGGGGGGGGGTAGATCCCCCACTTACGATAACCCTTGATGACGAAACTGACTTGCGTATCACGGCTGCTTTTTTTTTTATATAGCGACGTTTGACGAGACTGGAGCGGTGGATTATTTGGACGTGTTCGACGAGTCGGTCGACGCGTATACCGACCTTACGGTCGCGGCGGGCGCGCGCGTCGATCGGAACCTCGTCGACTTGACCGCGCGTACGGGCTACTCCCTCATCGGCCAGAAGCCAAAGACGCCGCACGAGGAGGCCTCTGAATACTACCAGTTCGACTGGGAGTACGCACAAACTCCGGAGCAATCGTCGTTGATCGCTTCGTCCTGGGTTCGTCGCGTCCCAGCGCCGCCCTGCTCAATCTTTCTTCGTACAGCTCGTGCTTACTACATATATAACGGCTCCACCAACAGGGAAACAATTTCACGTTCGACGTCGACGAGGGAGGGTTCTCCGCCGCCAACCTCTTCTCGGCGGACCAGCGCGGGTTCAAGCGCCTCATCCAGGCAGAGGCGGCCGAATTCCTCCAGCCGTCGCAGGTGCTCCTCAACGCGACCGTCGCGACGATCGCGTACTCAGACTCGGACGCGGGCGTCGCGGTCGCGCTGGCGGACGGGAGGGTGCTGACGGCGGAGTACGCGATCTGCACGTTCAGTCTTGGCGTGCTGCAGCACGACGACGTGCGGTTCGAGCCTCCCTTGCCGGCGTGGAAGGCGGAGGCGATCCAGAGTATGACGATGGTAATGTTGAGGCCTTCCTTTCGTTCTTCGTCCTACTAGTAGGCGAGGCGAGACGGTGCGTTGTTGACCCGTGGGCTGCCATTACATCTGCAGGCCACGTACACCAAGATCTTCCTTCAATTCCCCCACAAATTTTGGTTCGACACGCAGGTAAGGGGGGGCTGCTACCGAGTATCCGATTGGGAGCACAATGTCAATTTATTGCTTTTTTTTTTCTAAGTTTGCCTTGTATGCGGACAAGGAGCGTGGCCGGTACCCTGTATGGCAGAGCCTCGACCTCGACTGGTTCTTCCCTGGTTCAGGCATCATCTTCGTAACAGTCACCGTAAATGACAGGTCCTAAGCGGTGGTACTCCCCTGCTAACCCTCGCTCGCATCGTCGTGCTGCAGGGCGACTACTCTAAACGCATCGAAGCACTCTCCGACGCGCAGGTGCAGTCCGAGGTCGTGGGCGTGCTGCGCGCGATGTATCCAAACGTGACCATCCCGGAGCCCACCGCGTTCCTCTTCCCGCGATGGCACGCCGACCCGCTCTACCGGGGCAGCTACAGCAACTGGCCCCCGAGTTTCGTCCCGCAGCACCACACGAACCTGCGCGCTTCCCTCGGCCGCCTGTGGTTCGCGGGCGAAGCGTTGAGCGAGAAGTACTTTGGTAATGTGTTTTTTCGTCTTGGGTGGGGATGGCTCATTGTCGGCGAACAACTCGCAGGATTCTTGCATGGTGCGTATTTCGAGGGCGAAGCCGCTGGCGCACATGTTGCGCAGTGCCTCAAAGGTTACGAATGCGAGTCCCGACCTCACATCACGCAGATCCACAACGCGGCCCCTTACGACGTTTGATTGTTTTTCGGCGACTTTTAGTTTGTTTTTTTTTTTTTTTTTTTTGGCGTTCAATGTCTGCGCCGCGACATGCTTGTCTTGTGCATTCATTCATAATAAAGAATTGAAACCGCTCGTTTTGCAGTATACGTAGGGCGATGCGAGGGCCCGATTCGCCCCCTCATCACCATACGATTCTCCGCCGGTTCAGCTACGTAATAATTAATAACCGATTGATTCCTATCGATTTACTCTGCGCACTCGACATTCGACAGTCTATCCTCCTTGGTCTACAAGTGCGCTCGCCAAAAATCGCTTGTGTATTCTGTGCGTTGGGGGTGTCCCCCCTTTAGATGATGGGAGAGGATTGATTAGGGAAGGAGCTAGGACAGAAGTCACATGATGAGGAAGTCACGGGACAAGTGGTCCAGGCAATATGCATAGAGTTGAATCCTTCAATTGGGGGCGTGACCCCTCTCTCCACCGTTGGCCACTTACATGCCCTGCCCAGTGTCATACCGAAAATATCTTCTTACCCAGCTACGATCGTCTTTCCCAGCATTTTGGAAACTCGGCATACAAGGGGACGCGGTACTAGTGACCCACCGCTCCACTTCGTCATGCCAACTTGAACTTTCTCTCGCGAATATCTTCTACGTGAAGGCCGTGCGTCTGGATGTAAGTATTGGTCCCGACAGCTCAGACGCTCAAGTCATTGATTGATTGAGCACGGGGATGCCTGAATTGCCTGTCAGTAACGGAGGTCATGACGATGGGTGACGTACTACTGTGGCGGCGGCAGGACCAGCTGCAGCTGGAGATTTATTTCGTTTTTATTCATATACTACACATTTACATTAGTCCTAGTTTTTCAATGAAAAGGGTTTGTCTGACACGGCGGCGGTGGCGGCAGCGGGGGCACCCTTTTGTCAAGTTGCTGATGCATGAAGACGTGCGAGCAAGTCACCGGTGCCTGCACGATAAAAAAAAAGAGCTGGGTGGTCCCTTGAGTTGCACGCATAGCATACATTTTACTGCAAGTTTCCACTTGAAAGCCCACACAGCCTGAGTATGCTAGCCAAGTCTGAATCTCTCCCTTTGATGAATTCGGCGAGGCATCGCATCCCGTTATAACTCAGGAGCGCATACGTCAATACCTTCTTTCCTCTGTTCATCCAGGCCAGCATTGAGGGAGCTGTGTAACCGGACGTTTCGGTCGCAAGCTAGAAACTACTCGTGTAAAATACTAATAATAAAATCAAATAAAGACGCGAGGTTTATCTCTTAAGCACTTGTAAAAAAGAGCCATATATACTACTCTTCTGCTTCTGATGACTGCGCACATCTCCCGATAGCCGCTCTCCGATGCAATCAGTAATGGGGTCCTTCCCCTCTCGTCCCGCGCGTCGGGATTGGCGCCACAGGCCAGCAGTTGCTGCACAGCAACGGCGCCGGCTCCCCCCTTAATACCACATGCAAGGGCGTTGAGCGGTGCTTATCTCGCGTTCACATCCGCGCCTCGCTCAGTAATAACTGCATCATGATGCGATGTCCGCACCTGGAGGTGAGGTGTAGTGGTGTCTCACCTTAACTGTTCTGCATGTGAACATTTGCACCATATTCGAGCAGCAACTCCGCGGCCTCGACCTGCGATTGGGATGATGCCCCATGCAGCGGGGTCGAGTGTGTGGTATCCTGCACGTTCACATCCGCGCCTCGCTCCAGTAATACCCGCATT
>QLOZ01013419.1:11610-38443 GCA_003314065.1 Lactarius sp. MG50
GGATGATGCCTCATGCAGCGGGGTCGAGTGTGTGGTATCCTGCACATCCACATCCGCGCCTCGCTCCAGTAATACCCGCATTACGCTGTGACATCTGAGTTCGGACGCGATGTGTAGTGGTGTCTTGCCTTGACTGTTCCGCATGTGAACATTTGCACCATATTCGAGCAGCAACTCCGCGGCCTCGACATCCGATTGGGATAATGCCTCATGCAGCGGGGTCGAGTAGTTGGTATTCTGCACGTCCACATCCGCGCCTCGCTTCAGTAATACCCGCATTATGCTGTGATATCCGCGCCTGGACGCGATGTGTAGTGGTGTCTCGCCTTGACTGTTCTGCATGTGAACATTTGCGCCATATTCGAGCAGCAACTCCACGGCTTTGACCTCCCATTTGGATGATGCCTCATGCAGCAGAGTCGAGTCGTCGGTATCCTGCATGTCTACATCCGCCCCTCGGTCCAGTAATAACCGCATGATATCGTAATGTCCACCCCGGGATGCGAGGTGTAGTGGTGTCTCGCGGTAGTTGTCACGGGTATGGACGTCCTTATTGCGTACGGACAACTTTGCAGCAAACTTGACGAATTTACGGAGTATTTTTGGGCGCAGTGGGGTCCTCCTGTCTTTCCGATGGCCATTCACACCTACGTCGCCGTCAAGCAGCCACCGCACCATATCGAGGTGCCCCCTGCCCGACGCTAAATGTAGTGGAGTCTGACCATCGCTCTCCCAAACGTCCATTTCTACGAAGTGGGCAAGTAGCAGTTGTGTAACCTTGACATATCCGCCGGCCGCCGCCGCATGAAATGGTGTACCGTATCGACCGGAGACACTTCTAGCGTTTACACCTCGTGGATGCTTCGAAATGAGATGTTGGACCATGCCAGGGAAACCCAATTCCGCTACCCAGTATAAGGGGGCTGCCTTTAGTGGTTGCGGATTCTGTGTCCGCCTCCATGGCTCGCGCGCCCAGAGCCACGCAGAAAAATGCGGTTTCTCTCCATCAAGCAGATAGTCGATCCCATCTCCTATCTGTAGTATCACATTCCTGAACTCGGCATGGCTGCCGAAATGTGTAGCGGCATAATCGGCTAGAGGGAAGCTCTTCATATACCCCTCGTCGATGTTGTAGTCCAACCGAAGCAGGACAGCAAGGCAAGCTTGCGCCATCACTGTGTGCGCAGGCTCGGGGTCAATATGATAGTGGCATGCACCTTCCAAGGTGGCAAGGCGTTCCGAGGTGAGGAATTCCTTCACAGAAAAGTGGGAAAACTGAACGATCCACGATCCGTGGTCCTCGACAGTGGCAATCAGACTCGAACATGCTATCACAATCGCTTGTTCTTGGTCCTCCCATCGTAAATCCACATTCAGTGTTGGAACACCTCCCGCACTGAAATCAACCGCAAGTACTTCCGCGAGTTCCTCGACAAGAAGCGGACGGACAGCCACCGTGAGGCATTGCAACAGTCGATATGCGTGGTCTCTATTCTCCTTCGCAATTTCCCGTAGTACACGGCTATAAGTCTCGTCCAGGGTGTCAGGCAATTCGTTAAGAACGCGCCGCACACTCGGTGCAAGACAGCGACGTAGCCGTTCGAGTTGACAATAGACCCAGCGAAACCTACTCCAAACTATGAGCAAGTATAAAAGCTAGAGAGAGATGCCCTCACATTCCACCGGCTTTATCTGAAAGCGTCTTGATCACCAACTCCTTGTCATCCTCCCGCCATTTCTTCATGTTTACGTCCGAGTAAACAACGTAGCTGATGTAATCGAGTATGTCACTCTTTTGTCCATCTTGGTCGTGGATTGATATCGAGGTACATGCCAGTGGTCTGAGAACGGTCCGGATGTCGCTCTCGGGGCGACTAGTGGCGAAAAGGTGCAAATTTGGGAGGTGCAATTCGACGAGTGTCTTCACAAGCTGGAGGACCTTCCCACGCGATGAGGGTATCCCGGAACCATCGGGACATTCGTCAAGGGCGTCGATAATGAGATAAATTGGGATTTGTCCCAGAGTCATGAGGATCTGCTGGAGGCATTGCGTAAGTGCAGCATTCGCCGGCTTCTGTAACTCGGAGCCACGACGGTGTGACGAGTACAAGGCAAGAAGCGTGTCGCAACAAGCATCGGACTGATCGGCGAGCTGGACGAGGAAAGACGAGAGAAGAGCACGGACATCCTGCTTTCCCTCGTCCTTAAAATCGAAAAAGAAGTATCCCATATATGCTGACCCAGTGTCGGAGATAGATTTGATACTCTGAATGATCGTGGAGCTGGTCGATAGTCGGTGGTATCAGCTGCGTCCTTGTCAACGAGTTGGCGGGAGGCGACATACCTAAGAACAGTTTTTCCAGATCCCGCTACAAAATCAAATCAGAGGCTCGTTAGCAAACTGCGAAGGCGCAAACACCAGGAGAACGTACGCTTTCCGTGGACCCACATGAAGGAACCGGACTGTTTCCAATACGCGAACGTTCGGCCTTCAATGAACCAGGTGGCAGTGCCTGTGTGATGGGATTCGGATGCAGTGTTGTAATTTACGGAAGGATCCGGGGGAGAGAGCCATTCCCTAAGTGCCCGTCGCGACTTGTTTCCTGTAAATGTTTGAGCCTTTACAGCTCGTGATGTAGTTATGACGAGATCACGGACGGTCAAGAGTGGTATGGTCGCATGGCATTTTTTCGGTCGCTTCTGAGTAAAATGTTAGAATTGCACCGATGACTAATACGATTTGCGCACCGTCAACGACGTCCAGAAACGCGTTCCCTTTTCCTTCGAGGCCTTTCACTCTGTCCTCGATACCCTTCACTCTGACGTCGACGCCCTTTACCCCGTCACGGACGTCCTGGACCTCGCTGGCAACACGGATTACTTTATCATCGACGGCCTGTGCGGCGTCCAAGGCTTGTGCAGCCACAGTGAGAGCTTCTTCCTGCGTCAGTTTGTCCAACCGACCCAGCACATCCTCAATTTCAGTATTTCGTATAAGGCTGATGAAAACCGTTTCTTAACATGGATAAGTCAACAACGGTCATCCACCAACGCTGATCGGCTCACTCATTTTTCCCCGCTCAAGCATTCGAGTCGCGATGGCAAGGATAAAAAGTACTTCAGCCATGATCTTGACAATTACTTCCTTCATTTCTGGCGTCGGTGTAACTTTGGTATAGATCTCAAGGCGCCTGAAGAATTTCTTGATTTGGCCAAAGAGTTCTGCGAGTGCCCCCTGACAAGCGCCGGGACTAGCGCCAAGAGTCTTAACCGCCTGAAAGATATGGACATCACATTAGCCCACACAAAAAAAATTAAGAGAAGATACTTACTAAGAGGAGGATTCCTATCGCAGTAAAGATCACCCCTGCAGGAGGATATACCTACAAAATCAATATCAGAGCACTGATCCTGGCCTTATTGCCCCGGACTTCCGAGGACTTACGATCCCAACACCAGCGCCAACTGTCTGTAAAACCTGATTGAGTATATCCACTGTCGTGGCTAGCCACTCTCTTGATGTGTCATGGCTGCTCCCGGGTTGACCGGGGCCAGGATGGAAGGATTCCTTTCGGAGGATGGCAAGGACAGCTTCGGGAGATGCACAGGCAGTGATATCGCGAAATAGTGGATGGGAGGGGAGGTCTTTCCCGGTCTTATTCTTGTACGCTTCCAAGGCTTGATCGAAGATGGACCGAAAATATGAGGAGGGGTCGGTGGAGGACGTGTGCCAGTGGGACATAGCTGTAGTAGTAGGAGGATGATTGTGACGGGAGGGTTTCAGGTGAGAGCGAGTTTAAGGGATACCTGCCTCATCTCATATAAGTCAGTGGGTATTTATACGCACAGGTATGCGGTGCTCCAGAACGTGGCAGGTGACCTGGCTATGTCCCTTGGCATCCTCAAAAGGAGCTCGACTGACACTCGTGGAAGAAGCCGAGTCGATCTGCTGATCGCAGATAAGCAGCAGATTATGAAAGATAGTACCCCTGACACCTCGTCGTCTCCCTTTTTTGGACGGTTCACTTGCCATAATGAGCGACATGGCAGCGACTCGCAAATAACTCAAGATCAAAGTCGGCGTAGTGAAGCCGTTCGTTCGTTCCTACTGCATCCCTGACTGCTTAAAAAAAAGTGTTGACGCCCCCCGTGCTAGATACCAGAAGGAACTGGCGCTGTACCGCGTGGAGGTCGTGGAGAACCAAAGGAAGCTCGAATCTATTACTCTACGTCTACCAAAGGAGAATCGTGGGACGTCAAGAACGCGGTACGGGTGTCTGGATCACTCTTCTCGCTAAGATTCGGCGTTGCCTCCCTTTCCTTCCCCTTCCCCCTTGTCCTTATAGATGAACCTGGTCTGACGGGAGCGAGAATATGGTCCGCGCTACTAAACTGGAGAGGGCTACTGGGGAGCTTGAGGACCGTGCTACAGTGCATCTCGCGCACGGCAATATTTATGACTCCGAGTGGCCCAGGGCCCCCTCTTTCGACCAGTCACACCCTATCACAGTCCAAAAAAGGCTCAAATCCGAACTCAGCATGGCGCGTTCGCGAATCGCGCAGATGTGTTGTGTGACCGCGTTTAGAGCTCCGGCACGGCGTCCAACAGCCTGCGTGACCCTTTTTTCGATCTCGGTTTCCTTGACAGAAAAAAGACCACTGTTGTAATAAGGATGTCAACTAGAGCACATACAAAGTTTGAGCTCAATTGGGCCCATTTCGGTGAAGATGTTTGAAGTAGTCGAAAGAGGGGCCCGGTCGAACTAAGGGGGTTACGGTGCAGCAGCTTTGGGCGTGGACGGCTGTAGTCGCATGAGGTAGGACGCTATAGAAGAAGCAGGGATTTGAAGTGGGTGTGTTGGGGGATACCAATTCCGTACTACAGTAGCCCGATTCGTATCAGTTGAGTGAGGATGGTTTAACGAGACACCCGGAAGCGCACAGATCTGTTTTAGGGCCTGATCTGCTGCACCGGTTTCAAAACCGGCGCAGGTTCGGTTTCAGAATCCGCCGCAAGGGAACCGGAGTCACGTGAAGCTGTCACACTATGTCACATATTACTAAATACTTGGAGAGCCTAACGTAGGGCTCATTCGCCAACCCACAATATCACATGACATGTGACAAAATGTGATGAGACGTTACATAATCATGCATCATAGAAGGTACCCAAACAATAAATTTATCAAACGAGATTCGAACCCTCAGCCCTCTCACATGATTACTTAGATAGTAACTGACAATTTTACCATTACACCAAACAAGCTGGAAAAGCCTGACCTCATAGCGTCCATATAAGTGGGAGCTCTGATGTGACTGAGGGCCCTTAGTCAGAAGTGTATTAGTAATAGGACTCGACGTTGGCTGCAGCTTGATAACATTAATTGTCTATTAACTCAATTTCACCCTCCATTCCTGTAAATTGTGATAGCGACTTTGTGTGTGTGCTCTCATTTTGTCACGCATGACTCACGTGATGTTGTGGGTTGCGAATGAAGGACTTGACGACAGCAAAAAGTATTAATAAGCGAATAAGCGGCTGTCACGCTGGTTTTACAAACCGCCGTTGCATAGGACAGCACTCCGGTTTCATTTTCCCCCCGAATCATAAACCGGCCGGTTTCTCTTTTTTTTGGCAGGGGCCGGTTTTGAAACCGGTGCAGCAGATCAGGCCCTTAGATTACGGATAAGATCGAGAGTGATAAACAGTAGTATACAGTCGTTGTACTTAGTAGGGACGATAGTACAGTCACGTAGCGAACAGATAACTGTTTGGCGGGCACCCCCCCCGTCAATCCCTGCGTGATTCTCTTACATTCTTAGGATGATCGGCTCGACGTCTTGGAGGAAATACCGATGAAGCCACTGGCAAGGGCTTAGCGCTCAGCGCTTAGTGAACTGGAAACCACTTCTGGCTTACCAGTCACCTCCTGTCGTTGAGTGAGGCAACATGGTCACTCACCTTCAGATCATGGTAACACATTCCGAGCATGATACAACGCCTTTCAACGAAGTTCTAACCTGTAACACCTGTTTTCTACAGTGACTGATTGGAAGTTAGTCGTCTACAGCAGAACAAAATTCGCATAAACATCCCAGCTCTTACTGTGGGTATTCGACAAGAACTATGAATACTACATTTCACGTTCACCCTGTACATATTCTGATAATAGCCGCATGGTCTCCCGATGGCCTCTCTCCGACGCAACTTGGAACGGGGTCTTGCCTTTCTTATTTTGAACATGGATATTGGCGCCATGCTGAAGCAGTAGCCGTACGGCCCTGAGGTTTCTATAGATTGACGCGAGAAGCAGTGGAGTCGAGTGATTCTCATCCTGCGCGACTATATGCACACCTCGGTCCGGTAAGAACTGCATCACGTCGTGATATCCTCGCGTCTCGTTATTGTTGTTCCAGACTTGGACATTTGCACCACCTCCAACGAGAAGCCTCGCAGCCTCGACGTTCCATTGGGATAATGCGAGATGTAGTGGAGTCGAGTGATTGTTATCTTGCGCATGTATATCCGCACCTCGGTCCAGTAATAACTGCATGGTGCTGTCATGTCCACCCTTCGACGCGAGGTGAAGTGGAGTCTGGCCGTTGTTATCCTGCAATTGGATATTTGCACCGCATTCAACGAGAAGCTTCGCAGCTTCAATGTCCCATTCGGATGATGCGAGATGGAGTGGAGTGGAGTGATTGTCATCCTGTGCGTCCACATCCGCACCTCGGTCCAGTAATAACCGCATGGTATCGTGACATCCGCCCTCCGACGCGAGGTGTAGTGGCGTCTGGCCGTTGTTGTTCCGCACTTGAACATTTGCACCACATTCAACGAGCAGCTTCGCGGCCTTGACGTTCCATTGGGATAATGCGAGATGTAGTGGAGTCGAGTGATTGTTATCCTGCGCGTGTACATCCGCACCTTGGTCCAGTAATAACCGCATGGTGTTGTCATATCCACCCTTAGACGCGAGGTGCAGTGGGGTCTCGCCGTTACTATTCCGCACTTGGACATTTGCACCACATTCAACGAGAAGCTTCGCGGCCCCGATGTCCCATTCAGATGATGCGAGATGTAGTGGAGTCGAGTGATTGTCATCCTGTGCGTCCACATCCGCACCTTGGTCCAGTAATAACCGCATGGTATCGTCATATCCGCCCTTCGACGCGAGGTGTAGTGGGGTTTGGCCGTTGTTGTTCCGCACTTGAACATTTGCACCACATTTAATGAGAAGCTTCGCGGCCTCGACATTCCGTTGAGATGATGCAAGATGTAGTGGAGTCGAGTGGTTGTCATCCTGCGCGTCCACATCCGCACCTCGGTCCAGTAATAACCACATCATGTCGTGACATCCGCTCTCCAACGCGAGGTGTAGTGGCGTCTCGCCGTTGTTGTTCCGCACTTGGACATTTGCACCACATACAACGAGAAGCTTCACGGCCTCGATGTCCCATTCGGGTGATGCGAGATGCAGTGGAGTCAAGTGATTGGCATCCTGCGCGTCCACATCCGCACCTCGGTCCAGTAATAACCGCATCATGTCGTGGCATTCGCGCTCTGACGCGAGGTGTAGTGGCGTCTCGCCTTTGTGGTTCCGCACTTGAACATTTGCACAACGTTCAACGAGAAGCTCCGCGACCCCGACGTTCTGTTGGGATAATGCGAGATGTAGTGGAGTCGAGTAATTGTCATCCTGTGCGTCTACATCCGCACCTCGGTCCAGTAATAACTGGACGGTGTCGCGATATCCGCCCTCCGACGCGAGATGTAGTGGAGTCGAGTGATTGTCATCATGTGCGTCCACATCCGCACCTCGGTCCAGTAACAACTGGACGGTGTCGTGATATCCGCCCTCTGACGCGAGGTGTAGTGGCGTCTCGCCGTTGTTGTTCCGCACTTGGACATTTGCACCACATTCCACGAGAAGCTTCACGGCCTTGAAGTAATATTGGGACGATGCGAGATGCAGTGGAGTAGAGTGATTGTCATCCTGCGCGTGTACATCCGCGCCTCGGGCCAGTAATGACCACATGGTGTCGTGACATCCGCCCTCCGACGCGAGGTGTAGTGGGGTCTGGCCGTTGTTATTCCGCACCTGGACATTTGCACCACATTCAATGAGAAGCTTCGCGGCCTCGACGTTCCATTGGGATGCGATATGCAGTGGAGTCGAATGATTGTCATCCTGCGCGTCCACATCCGCACCTCGGTCCAGTAATAGCCGCATGATATCGTCATATCCGCGCTTCGACGCAATGTGTAGTGGCATCTCGCCGTTGTTGTTCCGCACTTGGACATTTGCACCACATTCAATGAGAAGCTTCGCTGCCTCAACCACGCATTGGGATACTGCGAGATGCAGTGGAGTCGAGTGATTGTCATCCTGCGCGTCTACATCCGCACCTCGGTCCAGTAATAGCCGCATAATGTCATGATATCCGCGCTTCGACGCGAAATGTAGTGGCGTCTGGCCCTCGATGCCGCGAACGTCCATGTCTACACAGTGCGCAAGTAGTAGCTTTGAGACCTCGGCGTCACCTTTGTCCACCACAACGTGTAGTGCTGTACCGCAATCACCACCCTGGGCGTTTACATCTTGTGGACGCTTTGAAAGGATATGTTGTACCAGGCCGTAGAATCCAAATTTCGCAACGTGGTATAACGGAACCGTTTTTAGTCGTTCCACCCTCTTCTCCGATATTCCTATGAGAAACCGGGGTTTAAGCGCCCAGAGCCATGCAGCAAAGTGTGGTTTCTCTGCGTCAAGGAGATAGTCGACCGCGTCTGGTATCTGCGTTAACACGCTCTCGAACTCCACATGCTTGCTGAAGCTTTTGGCGGCATAGTCAGCTAGAGGGAAGCCCTCGATAGTCTCCGTGGTGATAGAGTAGTCCAACCGAAACAAGACAGCAAGGCAAGCTTGCGCCATGACAGTGTGCGCAGGCTCGGGGCGAATATGATAATGCGACGGATCCCCCTTTGCTTCTGCAAGGCGTTCCGAGGTGAGAAATTCTTTGACAGAAAAGTGGGAAAACTGGACGAGTCGGGAAGACGGTCGCCAGCTGTATTCCTGGACAACAATGGTAATTAGGCTGGAGCATGCCAATAGAACGGCTTGTTCTTGATCCCCCCAGCGTGAATCAACGTTTAACTTTGGAATGTCCGAGGTGAAATCAACGGCAAGTACTTCTGCGAGTTCCTCAACATAAAGCGGGCGAACTGCCACGGTGAGGCATTGCAACAGCCGATGTGCGTCATCTCTGTTTTGTTTGGGGATTTCTCGTAGTATCCGCTCATAAGTCGCTTCAAGACTTTCGGGCAATTCGTCAAGGGTACGTCGCAAATTTCGCGCAAAACAGCGGCGAAGGATTTCAACTTGACAATGAACCCAGCGAAACCTGTTTCACAGTATGAGAATGTATTACAAGTAAGACAACGACGTCCCCACATTCCACCGGCTCTGCATGAGAGTGTCGTGATGACCAACTCCTTGTCTTCTTCCCGCCATCCCCTCATGTTTAACTCCGGATCTGAGGAAACAACGGAGGTGACGTAATCGACAATATCTTCTTTTTGCCCTTTTTGCTGGTGGAGGGATAACGAGGTACGTGCCAATGGCTGGAGGACAGTGCGGATGTCTATCGCATCCCTACTAGTGACACATAGTCGCAAATTCGAACACTGCAACTCCACGAGTTCTTTCACAAGGTCCAGGACCTTTCGACGCGATGATGGTACCCCATGAGTGTCTGGGCATTCATCAAGGGCATCGACAACAAGATAAATCGGGACTTGTCCTGAGATCGTGAGCATATCTTTGAGGCATTGTTTCAGCACATCGTCGCTGGGTTGCCTAGAGCCGTCATGGTATGTTGAGTACAAGCGGAGAAGAATGTCGAAGTAAGGCCTGGACTGATCACAGAGCTGGTCAACGAGGGAGGAGAGTAAAGCACGAGAATCCTGTTTTGCTGCGTCTTTAAAATCAAAGAAAAAATAGGCCATGTGCGCTGACCCGGTGTTGGCGACGCCTTCAATGTCCCGAATGATCGCAGAGCTGATTAATATTAGATAGTATAAGCTACCCTCAAAACGAGATAGGGTGGGGACGGGGGTGTACCTAAGAACACTCTTTCCAGAGCCCGCTATCGGACCAGAGGTCTGTTAGCGAAGAGTGAAGGCACAGGGGGAGAGCGAACGTACGTATTCCGTGGACCCACAAGAGAAATCCGGATTGCTTCCAATCCGCGAACACGGGACCTTTAGTAAACCATCCTGCGGTGCCTTTGTGGTGGAGACTACATGCGGTGTTGTAGTTTACGGATGGATCTGGAGGGGAGAGCCATTGTCTAAGCTTCTGTCGCAAGTCATTCCCTGTAAGGGTGTTTGAGCGTCGATAGCAAATGATGGGGATGTTACGAAATCACGAACGGTTCTTATCGTCGACGTTGCTTGCCATCTGTTGGAGCATTGCTCCCGTTTGTTCGCCAACTGGACGTGAAAAATGTTAGGTTGGCGTTGATGACTACCTGAACACGATTTGCGTACCATCAAGAAGTCTATTCGCTTTTTCATCTACGACTTGCACCCCACACCCAACGGCCGTTACTTTGTCATCGACGCGGTGGGTAGTCTTCAGATTTTGTGCAACCGCCATCCGAACCTCGTCTTGCGTCAGTCTGTCCAGCCGACCCAGTGCGTCCTCAATATCAGTCTTTCCCATAAGCTTCTTCACAAACTTTTCTGAAAAGGAGTAAGCTACGAGGTTGGGTCTCCCACGAGGGATCAGCTCACTCCCTCTGCCCTGCGTAATATCCCTCGTTGCGATAGCAAGGATCGAAAGCACCTCAGCCATGATGTTCACAATGACGTCTGTCATTTCGTCACTTAGCGGGACATGAGTGTAGGTCTCCAGCCGTGTGAGGAAGGTTTCCACTCGTCTAAATACATCAACGAGTGCGTCTTGGCTAGCGGCAACATCCTTAGCCGCCTGAGAGACTTGGTCGTCAAATTCCCCGCGACGAAGGATAAGACACTCACCAAGAGTAGGACGCCAACTCCAGCAAAGACTACTTTCCCGGGTGAGAATACCTGTAAAATAAGATCAGAGGGTTATTCCTGAATGAGTCTTGTTAAGCTTCCTGCGACGTACTAGACCCACACCCTCGCCAAGAGTCGCAGAAAACGCATATAGAACATTCACGATTGGGGTGAGCCATTTTTTCAGTCCGTCATCGCCGCTGCCATGTTGGCTAAACCCGAGATTAGGATCTCGAAGCTTGTTGAGGATTTCTTCGGGAGAGTCGCAGGCATTGATGTGACGAAATAGTGGATGTAATAGGAGGTTTTTCTCGGTCTTCTTCATGTACGCCTTAAAGGCCTTATCGAGAATTGATCGAAAGCGCTCGGATGCGTCGGCGGAAGAGGGAGTCCGGGGCATAGTGGGTTATAATGGGAGGATAACAGGGAATGAAGGAAATTCATATACTGGCTCATGCATTAGGGCAGTGCCTCGTTCGAGAAAACTCGGACTACAAGGCCAACCAGAGCCTTCATGTTACGGGAACTCGGCGTATCTGCTCTCAGACAGGTATCACTGCCACAACTGACACGAGGTCAATCACCTGCCGATGCCGTCCATGGAAGGAAAAACTCGTTTACAGTACTGTACTGTCTTCCGCGCACGACTGCTCGGCCATGCTGAGCATATTATCCACATACAGTATTCGAGCGAGCACCCACAGGCTGTGCCATGCTGAAACAGCCTTTGAGGCCACTGCATAGCGTCCCTTGCTGGGCCTTGCACCCGATGTACTCTGAACGTTCTAAATGAACGGGGCTTACTGCAGTAGACAGACATACAAAGAGACACTGCCGTCCCGTGGGTCATGGTCGTGGCAACAGCTTCGCAGATAAGCGGTCCCCCCGAACGTGAGGTTTTGTTCTCATGAAGTTCCCAGAACACAGCATACGGCTTATGTAACCACTTTAACACTGGGCGCTGGAGTTTGCGCCTGAATCTGAGTCAGCGAGCTCAGTCAGCAGAGGATCTACTTGTCAGAATCCACTCAACTCGACAGAAAAGGGAAATCAACTCTGCTCTGGCGACAAGATAATTTGTCAACTTCTCTTTGCAGGCGCTTCAACCATGATGCGTGATGATGCATATTCGGTTCTGTATGACAAGTCCCCACATCCACATCCACTTTCTGACCTCTGCTTGCCGACAGAGTGAATCGCTATTTAATCCTCAAGATGGGTCGGCGGTTTTGGTCTTATCCTATCTTTCCAACAAACCTCTTCCATACCGTGATATTCCTGCGCGACTCGGATGGCAACGGCCTTTCACGATACCTTGTTTGCGTACATCTTGCGCTCGACATTTGGATCGCGAGCATTCCCTTACCCGGATGAGGAGGTGCTACCGACAATCTGGAAAGAGAAGCTGACTTCGCCCCGCGATTCAATCCACCTTAAGCCCGATGACGTTCCCAGTCCTGATGCGACCTCTATTAGGACGTGTTCGTGATCGAACGATCAACGTCTGATCGTGCCGAGATATGTCCGAGGTTTGCCCACGATACACACGAGTACATACATTTGGCATGCATACCCTACAGATAGATAAAAGGACGAAAGTACGATACAGAAAACCCTCAGCTTAGTATATCACAGCTGAGGGTAAGTCCACTCGTCAAACCTACTGTATTCTATAGTCGCTTACACATATGATAGCTTACTCGTAGCAGGTCCGTAGCTTAGCTTAGTATATCACAGCTGAGGCTTACTCGTAGCAGCTTTAATAACCTCAGTCCTTTCAGGGGCGACTGCCATTGCCAGTACTCCAGGCGGGGTAGACTCAGAAAAGGGCCAGGATCCTTTACTAGTCGATTGGTACGGGCCCACAGATCCAGATGTGAGTTGTTGGTGTGGGACTTTTGTTCACTCTTACTTACAAGTAACGTCAGAATCCACTGAACTGGTCGAGTGCGAAGAAATCATGGGTCATGTTTCAGACGTGTCTTCTGACGATCGCTGTTTACCTTGGGTCTGGCATCTATACCGCCGGGATCCCTTATATCACCTCTGAGTTCCATGTGAGCAATGTTGCCGCAACAGTTGGGCTCACTGCCTTTGTTGCTGGTTACGGGCTCGGTTCGTCCAGACATGTTCCTTATCTTATCTATTCTAATTTTGACTATATCAGGTCCAATGGTTTGGGCCCCATTGAGCGAGGTGCCGCAGATTGGCCGCATGCCCATTTATATCCTCACGCTTGCTGTTTTCGTCGTGTTACAAGTCCCGACTGCGCTTGCCACCAACTATGGCATGCTGATAACCTTCCGTTTCCTAACCGGATTATTCGGTTCGCCCATACTTGCGACGGGTGGAGCGACGATCGCCGATCTCTACGTTCCCAAGAAGCGGGCGTACGGCATGACCCTTTGGGGTGTCTTCGCTACCTGCGGACCGAGCCTTGGTCCCCTTCTCGGTGGTTTCGCTGCACATGTCGAAGGCTGGCGCTGGACAATTTGGGAGCTCCTGTGGCTCTCTGCTGCCACTTTCGTCCTGTTATTCTTCTTTTATCCCGAGACCTCCGCGTCCAACATCCTATACCGCCGCGCCAGCCGCCTCCGCAAGGCAACCGGAAACCCCTCGATCAAGTCAGGTCACCCCGGGACCTTGCAGTCGACGTCCTCGTACGCCCAATAACGCTCAACTTTCAGGAACCGATCGTACTCGTCCTCAATATATACATCGGCCTAATCTACGCCCTTCTGTACATCTGGTTCGAGTCCTTCCCGGTCGTTTTCATCGGTATCTACCATTGGAGGGAGCAGCTCCTCGGCCTGTCGTTCCTCGGCATTTTCGTTGGAGCGTTGGTCGTCATGCCTCCCTTCTTCGCCTACCTGTACTATGTGCAAGAACCCAAGTACAGCGACAAGGGGGAACTCAAACCTGAGGAACGTATGCCCGTCGCAATCCTCGGCGCCTTCCTCATCCCTATCTGTCTCTTCTGGTTCGGATGGACGTCGCGCGCCAGCGTTCATTGGATCGTGCCCATCATCGGCTCGAGCCTCTTCAGCATTGCTGCGCTCCTCCTTTTCGTGAGTGCCCACGTCTCCCGTTCCTGCTCTCTATTCACACGTGACCGACCCCTGTCACCGTCAGAACGCCGTCTTGAATTACCTCGCAGATGCGTATCCTACCTACGCGGCGAGTGTCCTCGCCGGAAACGACTTTATCCGCTCAATGTTCGGCGCCGGGTTCCCCCTCTTCGCAGGGGCCATGTATCGCAACCTCGGTGTCGGCTGGGCAAGCACGCTCCTTGCCCTTCTCGCGTGTGCGTTTGTGCCCATCCCCATCCTGCTGTACAAATACGGCGAACGCATCCGCATGGCCAGCAAGCGCGCCCGTCACGATTACGAATAGATGTCATGACGATGCCACTGCCTTGACGTTCTATCCCACCCTAAACGTTGGTTCATTCATTCTTACAAGAATCTATTACAAGAATCTAAAGGAACATTGTATCATTCATCACTTAACTTGCATTCACATTGTATCGGTACACATCTACTCTCCTAGACATCCTGCATGATCATCGTAGTTCGTAGCTTAATACCTACTAATTTAGTTGCTCTTCTACTTTATATACCAATCCTGTAATCAGCCCGTAGATTATTCAAACTGCTCACCGCAGAGGGGAGGATCGAGGGGAAGGGGTAGCAGGACGGGGCCGCGGCAGCGTTTTACTGTACGTACTCCAAAACAGATAGAAGAAAAACAAAATCTAGACCTCTACGTTCCTAAATTCGAACGCCGGGCTGCCCGGCTCGGAGCTCTCGATGATCATGCGGCTGTATCCCGCCTCGCCCGCCGCTGCGTGCCCCAACGCCTCTTCCGCGGACAAGACCTCCACGTCGACGAGGGTCAACGTACGCTTCAGGTAGGGCAACACCTCAAACAGTACATCCCTCTCTACGAACGGTAACGTCCTTTTGAACGCCGTCTCAGCCCCAAATTCCGAGATGCGTTTCTGTGACGTGTCGCGTCAGCGCACGCGAAGAAAAAAATAATAATTACAAAATAAAACCGAACTGGACGCGCGTACCTTGAACAGCTGCACGAACGGCATCGCGCGCTTATCCTTGATCAACCCGCGCTCCGTCAGCGACGCGCGCACCTTGGCGTCATCGACGCGGCCGGCTTCGGGCGCCCAGGCCGCCTGCACGGCCTGCACGCACGCGTCCTGCCACTCTGGGAAGCGCGTCGCGACGTACACGCGAACCGCGCGGGGCTTCTTCGGGTCGAACGGCGGAGGGCCGCCCTTGGACTTGCCGAGCTTCTTCAGCAGCGTCAGCTCCGCGTCGCGCACCGACTTGACCAGCGCGCGCATGTATGTGCCCGCGTCGATCGTCGGCGCGTCTACCGGTCGCGAAGGGGTCGGCCAGCGTGCGCGCTGGATGGTCGTTGGGTGCTGCAGGATCTCGCGCCAGATGTGCTCCGCAAAGTGGGGTGCGATCGGTGAGGCCAGCAGCGCCGCGACCTGGATCCAGTACCTGACTAGGTCCGCGTGCATCCCGATGTCCGCGGTCACCTCGCGGTACCAGTCGCGGGCAGACTGCAGCTCGTAAAAGCCGTATTTCATGGCATCCTTGTAGAATGTCCTAAGAAAGCCGCGTGCAGTCAGCCGTGGTTGGGGAGAAATGGAAAGAGAAAGTAGCATACAGTTCATAGTGCTCCTTGGTAATATTGATCAAGTTGTTGATCTCCTCCTCGAAGACCCTGTCATGGTATGAGTCTTTCGGTCCCGTGCGTAAGCCTGCCCCTTCCTTCGTCATTTCCTGGAGAAACCAATAAGTGACATGACGGACATCTACGCGGGCAGGGGCTCACCTCGCACCACATCAACAGCGTATGTATACGCAGGATATTCGCATTCGCGTTCTTCTCATCAAAGTTAGCATCCTCGATCCCGTCGCCTGCGTCCGCCAATGCCAAACGCGTCGCATCCGCACCGAATTTCTCCACACCCTCGCGAAGAGTTAACGAGTTGCCCTTGCTCTTGGACATCTTCTGTCCATTCAACAGCAGATGGCCGTTGGCACGCATGCTCAGCGGCCACTTCCTTTCAGGGAAGATTGCAGCGTGGTTGTACACGGCAAAAGAGAGGTGATTGTTGATCAAGTCCTTGCCGGATGACCGTACGTCGAACGGATAGAAGTACTCATATTCATGTTTCAACGCATCTGCCTTCTCTTTTGACAAGGGCGAGTTGGTGGGCCAGGGACCGCCGATGAAGATGTACTCCCAAATTTCATCCGTCATTTGTTCGGGCGCGATATCCAATTTGCCGCGGACCTTGCCATCGATAGATCCTGCACTGCGGTCAGCCGGAGGACAGGAGCATGGCTAGATGCATACCATGCAACAGGTGCGCGACCGTATAATAGCACATGTAAATGGTCGAGTCGCTCAGGGACTCTACTAAGAATTGTGGGTCCCACGGCAGCACTGAGCCTAGCCCATATGTACGTGCGCATGCCCACTGATTCAACCAGGCCAAGGTGCTCTCAAACCCATTCCGCGTCTCCGTGAAATACGTGTTCATCATGGCCAGCAGGCTGAATAACGCCGGCAATAAGCATAAAGCCCACAGGGTCATCAAGGAACGTACCGCTCCGCGTCCGCTCTCCACTTTGGCTCACCATAGTCCAGGTACCACTGGTCCATCAGCGCGACCACACACTCGTCGGCGCTTCTCGAGATGACCAAGCCCTCGGGCTCAGCATATGCAAACGCAATTCCTTGTCTAATCATGCTGGCGCGTACTTTGTTCTTGGCCTCCTGCACAGGCTCGCCCTTGAACTCGCCGACCAGCATCGTGCCGTTATAGAACCCTTCCTTATATGCAAGCTCCTTAGCCTCGGCTAACTGTTTGGTATCCTTCTGCGACACGATCTTCAGTTGTTTGACCAAGGCAGGTGCCGACATGTCACCATATGCAGGTGTTGACAGCACCGGGACGGGGTCAAGTGCAGCCCAGGTAGGGTCTATTTTGTAGTATTCAGCCTTCTTGCGTAGGTCCATCAAGGTGGCATAGTCGTCTGGCGAGTCTGATGGAACGGAAGTGACCACACCCGTACCCTACGGAGGAATATGAGCCATCGGTTTACCACTACAGTCGGGGTGTTGTACCTTTGTGGAGAGAACGTTGTCCATAGGCAGGACATGCACCTCGGGGTACACTGAAAACGGCGCCTTGATTTTCGCTCCAACAATTGCAGTTCCTTCCAGTTCAGCCAATTGATTCACCTGCCCGCGAACATCGAATATACCCTGGAAGGTCATGTTGCGTGCCGCTCGGTGGGTGCAGACGTACGCCTCTTTGTCGTTCGCCGCAAAGACACCGTACTTGATCGCCGTGCCCACAAAGCAGTTGGTTTGGCCGTACCTGGTCTGGCATGTCAGATAGATCACTTGCCGCAGAGAGTGTTCACAAACATCGTCTCAGGACGCAGCGTCGCGGCGACCAGGAAAACGTTCCTCCCACCTAACTTGCCCTCCAAGACCTTCTGGGCTGCCGGACTCCACTCCACAACTTGCATCTTGACGCCAGTGTACTCCTGTGGCCCGATGCCTTCGCCATCGGCGCGATCGTGGTCCATACAGGGCTGTCCGTCTTTGGGGCTATAGATAGTGTAACGCTCGCCAAACTTGATCTTCCCCAACGCGTGCAGTTTGTTCATTTGCCAACGCACGAATGAGTCATAATATGGGTTTGCTGGGGTCGTCATGAATGAGCGGCGCCAGTCGATGCGCGTCCCCAGGGCGCGGTTGTCTGCCTGCATCCCAACGGTTGGTACAGGCAAATAAAAAGGTGATTCGTGCTCACCATAGCAATTGGAGGGAAATAAGTCAACCAGTGGTATGGATCCGCAAACTTTTTGACCTCGGAACGGGGTACACCGATCGACTCCATGATTTGGAACTGATACGTGTGACCCGTTGACTTGGCCGCCAGCTTTCCCTTCTTTCCCTTATCGACGCGGGGAGCGGAGGGATCGTTCGACCCTACCGCGGGCTCTTCTTCGGCATCCTGCTCAGGTATCTCGAAATTCTCAAAATCCTGGCCGAACATCTCCATCTCCCGGATGATTTTGTCCGCGGACGCCTGGTCACACCATCAATGCACTGTCAATATGAGACGAATAACGGTGACGCGCCTTGATCGGCATTCCTGTTACGTGGAATCCGTGGGGGAATAGGACGCGTTTGCCAAGTAGACGCTGGTACCCTGCGGCGAACTCGATTTTGGAGATGGTGAACGCATGGCCCAGGTGGAGAGAGCCGTTCATGTAAGGGTAGGGGAAGTTCCCAAACCATTTGGGAAACTTTTCGTGGATTTGCGTAGGGGTGAGGCCTGCTGTCTCCTCTTGGGTGGGAGCATCGGTCTCGAAGGTGTGTTCTCGTTCCCACTCATCCTGGTATTTCGTTTCCAAGGACTTCAGGTAATCCCGCTTGCCAGTCTGCCAATCGAGCCCATCGTCAACAATCGGGCTGACGACGCGGAGGGAGGGAGAAGAGCACCTGGGCAAGTTCGATAGTGTTTGACATATATGCGGAAGAAGAGAAAAATCTTGATTGTACAACTATTTTACAATAGCTCTGAGAGCGTGACACGCGGCGGTAAAGTGCGTGTATTGTGCTGGATGATGTTGTAGCAGATACAGATCAGTCTTCTTTCACGCTGGGCCTTTGGAAATACGCTGCAAGCGCGGGGTACTCGAGTCACAATTTTCAATCGTGCCCTTAATAGGCAATTATGCCCATTTCTGAGCCGGCCGCGCCGGGGGGGTCCTCGAGGGCTCTTCAGGCAGGGCGCTATCCCGTGTGGGCGCAACAACTATGACTCGAGCGAGATATCATACATAGTAGCCTTACACGCACTAAACTCAATAGTGACAGTGGTGGGGTGGGGTAGCTCGCCGCTCGCGTCGTGGAGACATGTGCTGTGACTTCACGTGACAAGACGCGTCGTGCCAGTGAACGCGTCCCCATATTTACTGTCAACGGGACGCGTGAGTAAACGCCCGTTGAGACAACTTGAACCACCTTGTGTTCCCTCATCCACATGCCCGGTCCCCAAAATGCAAAGAAGAAAAGGCGTGCCCAACAGAAGAAGAAACATCATGCCAAGACACACGCATCGTCTGTAGCTGGACACACATCCCCCTGTACACTTTCAGCCCCTTCATCCTCTCCAACCCTTGTAACTCAACTGTCATCTCCTACCACTGACACACACAAAGCTGAGAACCTGTGCCCAGACCCTCATGAGGGAGTTCCCCGGCGGCCAGAACACAACAGTCCCTCTCCTCTTCCTAGAACACCTTACGGGCCGTCAGATGACCCCACTCTCATCCTCCTCTCCAACCCCATTATCCACAACCCTGGCAATGGCCCACGCGTGCGGGATATGCGCGCCTTCATCGATTCTTCATTCGCTCAACCAGCCTGCACCACCGATCCACTCTGCGCAGAATTCGCCCAACGCGAGATCCTGCAGATGCTCTGCACCGTCCTCCCGGAGGAGACCGCCCTCGTACGCCCGCCCTTCTTCTATTTGACCCCTCAGGGTCTTCTTCCAGCCTGCTCGGGTGCTAATGATTGATACTCCGCATGCTCGCCCGTCCCTATCTGAATCTCCCGCAGTGCCTGTGGTACAACAAGAGCCGGCGCATCGGACGAGTCTGCCCTGCCTGTCTCCGCCTGTACACGCTGGCAGACGCACCGACCGACACGTCCACTCGCCTCCTCTCAGAGCAAATCATTAGTGGGCTCTGCTCCCCCTTATGTTTTATGCTCGCCGCATACCGTGTGCCAGCAGCCGCCAAGGCTGCGTGGGGCTGCATGGCCGAAGACCTCGACGACACGACATGGGAGCTGCTTGGTGACGCGGAGCCCGAGCCTCCACTGAGTGTGAAGACGGAGCTAGGCGAGGTTGGCGTGGGCCTTGGGATGTTGCTAAAGATGACAAGGCTGCATGACCTGGGCCTTGCTCAGTTATGTGTCCCAGAGTTGGTGACCGATGAGGATCTCTGCTGTACTCAGAAGCAGCAAGATCAGAAGAATACATGAAGCCGTCGGTCACATGTGCTTGAACCGCGGCAACGGCGATGTTCCTCAGCATTTACCACAAGTACCATACAATAACCGTATATACTAATGCTCATCCACTCATCCCAATGTAATTTCTCACGGACCATAGACACCAGCTCAGGCATGTGTCACGCAAAGTAGCTGCTGAACCACCAGGTCATTTACTGCATTTTTATAATATAAGCATGCCCGCCTAGCTCAATCGGATAGAGCGTAAGACTTTTACGGCTGTGGCATTCACGTGTCCCGTGAGATCTTAAGGCTGCGAGTTCGACCCTCGCGGTGGGCTACTGGATGACTTTTTCTTTCTTCCTTGGGTCAACCCCTCAACGGCCATATCACATACCCTGAGATCAATACACGGAGTACATTCTAGCCCATGAACAAAGGGTTGTATCATAGCAATAGGTTCATTTGTTTTACCGTCTAAGGTGGAGTATATGGTTCTGATTCTGGACTTTGTACTACTCGCATAATACGCGAACCAGTATCAACACGGGTATCCCGGAGCTTAAGTCTCTTCATCAAGTCAACTTTCTCAGCAAATCGCGCGCGGAAGGTAGGCGCGGCATCCTACGCTCCACCACAACCTCCTGCCGTGCCGGAACCACTTCACTTGCCGGGCGCTTCACCGTAGCCGGTCGCGCGGAGTACACAGGAGGGTCCGACGCTGAACGCACCGGCGGGCGACGGAAAAGATGCCTGAGCTTGCGCGCAGACTGAGGTGTTGTTGTTGTTGTTGTTGAGGCGGCGGGCGCAGAGACCGAGCGCAGCGCATCCGCCGCTCCGCTCCGATTCGCCTGCGAGCCTGCGAGCGCAGCAGCAGGGTGGGGAGCGGCATGCGCATGCGCACGCGGCCTCACTGGCACTGGTAGAGGTGGCGGCAGTTCTCTCGGGTCCAGTAACGGCGACTTGGGCCCGGAGGAAAAAAGCGTGCGGGTGCGGTCCGTTGCCGCCGTGCCCGGAGCTGCGATCGGCTTCGAGTTGCTGGCCTTGAGGATCGGCAGCGCCGATTTGGCCTGGATACGGTATTTCGGTTTCGCGGATGGAGCGGCCTCGGCGGTCGATGATCGGGGGGGCACTAGGCGTTTGGCTATGCCGCTGGCGGGCGCGGACGACCTGGCGGGCTCTTTGAGGGCGGAAAAGAAGGCGCGCTGTCGGGGACATTGGATCGTGGGCGCTGCTGGCTTGCTGTGGAAGCCGTCTGCGGGTTGCAGGACGGGAGAAGTTGAGCTGCCCGAAAGGAACTCGGGTGCGAACTGATGAGACGTCGCGTGTCAATGAGAGCGCTGCAGAAGGGTCGGTCGGGCTTACCTCAGGGAGGTATATGCACGTCAAGCTCTGCTCAGACGGACTTGAAACTGCAATTGAAGATGTCAAGGCGGGTCTGGCTGGCTCTTCGCAGCCCTGCTCGGGCTCCACGAGGCGACACTTCTCCTTGGCCAGAGAGCGCTCACCAGTCGCGTCACCCTCCTCGGAAGGCCCGCTCACGGTGGGAGGGGGACGCAATAGCTCCGACGACTTGATGTTGGCGTCAAGCTCCATCCTCTTCAACGATAAAGACTCGGTGGAGCACGTCACTACTATTCGCGGCAATGTCTGGCCCAATTCGAGAGCAAGTTTCTCGAGTTCCTCGAGCATGTGGACCATATCTTCGGGCAGTCCGCTCGCAGGAACACGCAAGCTCCAGCGCCGTCCGTCAGCATCGCAAATTTCCTGGACAAAGATCGTTTCCTCAGACGCGCGCTCGCGTAACAGACTGAACCTATGCGGTGCGGGCGCTGCGTTTGGATCGACTGGTACAATAGATGCGCGACGAAAGAAGGTGGACGAAAGCGTGCTACTGGGGCTAACGTTCTTCTTGACGGGAGACGAAGAAAGGATGGTGTCAAAGTGGAAAGGATCCTCGTCGTCACTGTCTGTGGGTGGTGAGGTTCGACGACCACGCTTGCACGATTTCTCGTGCTTCAGATTAGGGACACTTTTGCCCGACTCATCCTGTTCAGAGCTGGACGACGATTCCATCTCCGGCGGTCTCCTGCTCGCCGGGTATGAGCGAAGCACCGCGTGGCGGACAAGTTGGGAGGCTTACTTTTCGTCCTGAGATGCCGAATTGCACCGTGCGGGTGAGACTAGACTGTTCTTTTCATCCTGACACATTATATACTAAGGGATCGGAAGTCAAAGGAGAGAAAAGGCTTACAGGAACGATGAGAGAGAGAGGCTTCTGCACTTGGCTGGCATTGACCTGGAACTGCGAGTCGAGAGGTGATCTAGGGCCCTTTCCATGCCTAAAAACCAGTCTCGGAATACGGGGATGTGGAGATGGAAGGTTCTGATGGGCAGTACGGATAGAAGGGGCACCACGGTCCGCGCGGGGGAGACATCGCGCCTCCACCGCCTGGACAAGGTTGCTGCTGGGCGGAAGATTCGTGGTAGCTCGTTGAACGTGATCGGAAGTGACCATTCTGTAGGATGAACGAAGATAGAGGGGCTAGTTTGTGTTTGGGATGAAAGATAGAATAGAAAGATGGAGAGACGCTATAATACAACGACAACGAATGGTGCGGCTGGCAGAGAAAGTTTGTCCCCAGGTCGGCGAAGGAATTCATACCACGAATGCGAGATGCAAGCGTCATTGCGAACAGTAAGCTTTGCAGAAAATGCTTCAGATCTCCCGCGCGTTTGAGCAGAGCATCATAACGGTTCGAGTTTTCCTGTGTCTTCTAGCGTCCAAGAAAGCCATCTATGTCACTCGACGGTGTGGAGATGAGATGAGTGTCAGGGAGTCAAGCTATGCCGAATTCGGCATTTATACACCTTGACACTGGCACACTGGCACCTCATGCTCCCCCGATGGCATCAATGAATACCAGCATAGTATGGGAGATGTTGAGGTAGGCATTCGGGTGAGTAGCACTGCAATTCCTGTACTTACGGGACGGTACATCTGCGTCACGAAACACCGTAGCACCCTAGCAAGCTGGAATTCTGATCACTCTTCGATAATGACAACGATACTTGCCAGAGGTCATAACAAGAGTCGCGTGCCAAAAGATCCAAATACGCAATAGACGAGAACGGGCGAGTATCCGCGATAGACTTGGAACAGTACTCGCCATTCAGGGGCGAGAAGGTCATGAAAACCAGCCCTTTGGTTTATAATCCTCCTCTTCCTTAACCTCTCCATCCCTTTTCTTCCTCAGATACTCCAAAATATCCTTGACACTTTCAGAGTCCCCAGCTGAAGCGCGACCGCTCGTCCAGTCCACAACAATCGGCCATTTGAGTGCGAGGGGACTCTTCTGTGCGAGACGTACCAAGCCTTCCGGAGAATGAGGTCTATCCGGTAAAGACGGGGCGGAAGGGTGAGAGGATATCAGCGCGGCAACGTGATGCGGGTCATCGACGTCGCGAACGCGCGGGAGGTAGCTCAAGATTGTGCGTATCTGGTCCGCAGTGGGCGGAGTGTTTTCAATGACCTCTAGGTTGAAGTTAAGTGGAGAAGATGATGTCGTTCCCGGCGGATAAGGAGAAGACAGGGCGGCTCGTAGCATAGCAAGCGCCTTGGTCGAAGGTGGCGACGAAGGGTTGTGGCTACGTGACTCGGCAGTGATGAGCACTTTGCAACGAGTGAATCACCCCCAAGAACAGTTACTTACAAGATGGATATCTGAGACTATGTCTGTGTTTTAGCATCGGATTTTCATGGGACTTTATTATTAGGCCTTACAATAGATTTCTTGAAGGCAGAGAACATAGTGGGGCAACGTCACCAAGTTCGGGGCAGCCGGTGCACCTGTCAATCATGATGACTCATCTTCATCCTCACGAGTCACCCAACGACCTCCTCTTCCAACTTCCAACTCCAATCTTGTGCTTTGAAAGGTAAAAGACAAAGAAGATGCCCTTTTCTCCGCCCAGCTGAAAACTTGCGGTTTTCCTCACCATTCTGGCCATCCACGCCCAGACCAGAAGATATATCAATCTTAAAGCAGTAATAACAAGTGGACAATGTCTAATATAAGTTCTCCGCGACGCCTGAAGACGGTGTTGACCTGGCAAGTCGGCCGCGGATGTTCCGCAATCTTGTCCTTCACGTCATAACTGAATGTTTCCACCCAGCTGGATTAGAGTCCAGGTGAGCAGTCGGCCTTGTTACATCACACTTGCCATCCTTCGCGCTCACCTGTCCCCAGAATCTACAAAACGTCCAAAAATTAGTTGTCCTCCTCGTTCCGGCGATCACTGTGACCATCCCACTTCCACTGGGCCCTCCACTGCCCATCCTGTCCACACCTCACCACACTTCTTCCGTCTGTCACACTCTACGACAGGGTCCTCATCACGTGGACCCTTTCTTCATGCATGTCCGACTCGTGACCTTGGTGACGTGAGCCGTATCTATTCCGTGCTCGATACGTCCTTCCATGCGTTCAGCGACGAGGAGAAGAGGCGTCTACAAGAGCGCATATATGGTCTGTATCTTTCCCTCATATTCTTGCTTGTTGTGAGTCACTTGTGACTCTCGTACAGCGGAGCGTGCGAGGAACGACGATCCTACAGCATATGATCGAGAACGACTACCCTGTTCCTTCGTATCTTTCAGACATCTTCGAGAAGTCAGATGGGTGGAGAGAGACAACTCGGGCTACGACCGGTGTCGTGTCGGGGGCTCAAACAGTCTAGGCGAAATGGTGGATATATCGCATTGCGTACATAGTCCTTGATAATAATAAAGATAACTTTTCATCAGTGCCTGACACAGGATGGTAAGGCACTGACCCGAGTCTGCGTTATCGACTTTGCAAACAAGCCGGTATGGGACTACCTTGTCAAGTCCCTGAGTTCGATCCCGGACTATCTCACCCAGTGCGTTCTCAAGTTATGCGCTTCTCTTAGACTTAACCTCACACGTACATCTGGCATAACAACTGCTTCGCTGGAGCTTAATACTACAACACTTGCCAACGGACAAGCGCAATTCCGCACAATTATAACACCATCGACGATCCTGCCAGGCCGTTCACTCGAATCAGACCTATTCGCACTACAGCTCGGCATACATACAACATCGACACCGTGTTGATTTTGATTTTTCACCACCCGCTCGTACTCCCGCTCAAGCTGGGGCTATCATGGCACTCGCAAGTGACTTAGCAGGACGATACAGGATCGCAAGCACGGCGGGCACGACCCTTAGGAGGGACGTGCGTGCGTGCATCGATTTGCTGAAAGCAAAGATAAGAAAATAGTACGTCTCCTTTCCGTAGTAGCTAGCTGACCGAACCATCCTCTCATCCCACACTCGCATTCGCGCCATCATGACCCGAATGGTGTAGCGACGCGTACGGCAACCGTTGACCGCGGTAACCTCGTTGCGTGGCACAGTACGTCGACGACAGCGCCGGCTACAACCATCGCATGTACAAATGATGCGGAGATCCGTGATGTCATACTTGGCGTGCTGTACACGCACCAGTTCGTGTTTGCGCGGCTGATGAGGTTGGCGGATGTGTGCGTATCCTCATTCACCCATAATTATTACAATCAAATGCTTATTCGCCGTCAGGGCTCACGCACCATGCAGGCATAGACCGCCTTGGAACAGAAAAAATACAGAAAACCCAAATAGCGTCTCATAGAAAGCGAACCGCCTGTATATCCCACAATTGCCGCCGGCACCCGACAACAACGTCCTGCTCTCCTCTGTGACGAATCTAAATGACCACCTCATGACACTGCACGTGCGCTCCCCTGCGTGCATAAGATTTATCCTCTTCGGGTACAGTGACCCACGCACAATGTCTGCCCTCGCCTCTCGGCAGGTGGAGCACCAAGTGAACCAAAATCAGAGCAGCTTTGCTGAGCGACGCCCACCCCGCCTGTGCTCAGAATTCGGATGTTAGCGTAGCGACACGCGATCACAACACAACCTCCGGCTTATGTAGCAACGCATCTACTGCCCCGTAGCCCTGACCCGGATCATGCTGGACGACATATTGAGATTTAATCACTCTTCTTCCACTGTCACGGTTGAAAGGGATTGATCGTCTCCCAGATCATCTCCCAGCCGAGCGTGGCATGGATGCAGCCAGCGCATACGCAGGCTTCGCACTAGCAAGTACATGTGAAGAAGAGGCGCCGCTGCATCATCAACGTCTCGGATTTTGTCGTCGTAGAGCCAAACGAATGGCCCATCGTACGGTGTTTGTTGAGAACGAGTTTAGTCTCTACTCGAACGATCTCCCATGATGATACAATCATTACCGGCAATCTCCAACCCTGGATAAATCGGCTCAAGACGCTGAATCCTCATACGGATGTCTTGCCCGGGAAAGAGATTCCACGGACGAAACTGGGCTATCTTTCGCTTGGTTGACGCTTAGCAGACCTGCAATCGGTGCTTCCGCCATCCTCGATATGCCGGGACAAGGAACCGAGAGTATTCATCACCTCGATTGATTGAGTTGAGAGTGGAACTAGGGGGAAGGCGAACGGGCAAATGAGGGACATTGAATACGTGCTCCTCGATCATGTGCTGCTATAGCATGATCGTCCTCTGCCTATCCTATGATAGCGATAGCGGTAATGATGTGGCCTGACCATGGCCCACGGTGACGGCAGTGTTTCTTTGTCTATGCTATCTACGTCGGACTCGTT
>QLOZ01013422.1:0-14784 GCA_003314065.1 Lactarius sp. MG50
CTGAAACAGGCATGTCTTTGGGTTGAAAATTTAGAAAAAAATGGTGCCATAATTTATACGGCCTCGCGATCGGGACTAAGGTGTTTTAAGTAACGACAGACGGGAGAATAGACTCTCCCATTGACACTGGCACACGGTCGTCTTGAGCACGAACGGGCCGTACATGGAGCCGAGACAAACCACTGACAGTTGTAATCGAATGCCCGCTCGCGATACGCTGGTGTGCACCGTAGGCGATCGCGACTGGTCGACTCAAAAAGCGTCCCCTGCGTTCAGCGCTCAGCCAGGAAGTGGAAAAAGACGAGTATAACTAGATGATGTTGGGCCGCCGTGACGTTGCCCTTACGATCTCCTCTAGCACGGGGGGCATACATCCGCCGGGCGCTCCTCTACGCTGTGCCCCACAGCTCGGCGAGAACACCGTGTACTCTTCAAGTTGCGCCTCCATGTCTCCGCGCTTTCTCCGCGTGGGCGTGAACCTTCACATCTCCAGCAACACACAGCGTGCCACTGCAGTGTGGTCTCGCAGTACGTGACGACGATCTACTACATCTTCCTCAATGACCCCTGGCTTTTTTTGTCGCATCAGGTACTTGTAGTGCTGGGGGACATAGGCAAGCATTTGGAGCCCCCGCGTTCGTTCGTAGTGTACTGACAAGCTGGTAATACATCAGTGGCTGTGCTACCCAACGACTAGTCTGTCTTCCCGAGGAATTCAAAAGCCCTGAGCTCGAACGTCTTGGATGACGTCAGTGACAATATGGCGCTACGATGTCCCTTAAAGCGCGCAGGTTTTCGAATCCCCTCCAAGTTCGTGTCTCTCGACATGCTTTCCTGAGACTAATCTGATTTGTGAATGACTCGGATCTACTAGAACCGAGCTCTCACCTGGACGAGCTACTTTTCGCACGTTGAAGCTTGAATGCGATGCTGGAGGAGACAGAATCTCTGGCATTGATTACGGAACCAATGACGTCTTTTTCTCATATTCTGGGCAAGGAAGGAAGTATGCAATCGGCGGTTGTTAGCAGCTACCCAACAGCAATTTTCTCTAGGGCGATCCAAGATTGAGGATAGGAATACGAAACTCCAAAACGAATAAAGCCAAGGGGGGTCAAGGGACATTTGACTCCTCGGTAGCCCGCGCGCTCCAACTTCCGTTCATTACTATCAGTTCCCAGTTCTCTGTCATGTTGTGGCGTATCTCCACTCTTTCTGCTTACGTCGCTGCGAGTCTGGTCATCTCTGCGCTGGCGACGCCTACGCCCTCAGGCTGCTCCGACGAGCCGAAGTTGTTACAGTACTTCAACACTCCTTATCCTTCCCCATCTCCCCCGCCGCTGCCACCGCTCCCGAAGCTTTACCCGGAAGGGACACCCAAGCCCGAGGAGAGACCTTACCCGCCGCCCCCAGCTCCCTCGAAACCCCCCTCGGAAGAGACGCCGAAGCCTGAGGAGCGACCTTACCCGCCGCCCTCGAGGCCTTACCTGGAGAAGCCTAAGACTGAGGAGAAGCCATACTACGCGGTGCCGCCGAAGGAGAAGCCCAAGCCTGAGGAGAAACCTTACGAGGTACCGCCGAAGGAGGAGAAGCCCAAGCCTGAGGAGAAGCCTTACGAGGTATCGCCAAAGGAGGAGAAGCCCAAGCCTGAGGAGAAGCCTTACGAGGTACCGCCGAAGGAGGAGAAGCCCAAGCCCGAGGAGAAGTCTTACTCCTCTCCTCCGCCGCCGCCACCGCCGAAGGAAGAGAAGCCCAAGCCCGAGGAGACCCCTTACGCGCCTCCGCCTCTGCCACCAAAAGAGAAGCCTTATCCGTCTCCCCCATCTCCTCCATCTCCCCCTCCGCCTCAGAGTTATTACCCGGAGAAGACCAAGCCTGAGGAGAAGCCTTACTTGCCTTCACCTGCGCCACCGAAAGGGGAGAAACCCAAGCCTGAAGAGAACTATTATTCGTCTCCCTCTCCTCCCCCGAAATACTACCCGGAGAAGTCAAAGCCCGAGGAGAAAACCTATGGGCCTTCGCCGCCAAAGGGTGATAAGCCTAAGCCCGCTGAAATGCCTTACGTCCTCCCGCCTCCTGCGCCAAAGCCTTACACTCAAGAAAATGGGAAGCCGGATGAGAAGCAGAAGCCTGAGGCTCCCAAGATGGCCGGTTTCACAGACAACTGCGCTATGGACATGCAGCAATGCTGTAATGAGCTACGCCATGTAATTCCCAATAACCCTCCCCCTCAGTTTGCTTCTTGCTGAAATGTTCTCCAGACAAGTGACCCCCAGACGACCAATCTTCTTACAACCCTGGGAATGGAGATCCAAGACAGCGGTACACTTGTTGGAGTGGGCTGCTCGCCTTTTAGCGCTCTCGGCGGCGAGGGCAAATGCACGACTACGCCACTTTGCTGTGGGAAGAGTTATACGGTGTGTCCAATTCTACCTCCGTTATGTCCCTTTACTGACAGTCGCGCACTAGAATGGCGTAGCGGTTGCGTGTCGACCATTAGACTCTTACTAGGCGGTGATCGAATGTTCGGGGAATATGCTTCGCGTCGGGATCATTTTCACTCTTTACACTACCACTCTTTTGTACCACGCACATTCATCTTCTGCGCGCTTCTATACCCCACTGCCCCAATAAAGGCTCATTTCTAGTAAAATTACAGTGGCGTCAAGGGAGGTGGGAGCGTCATCTCTTATGTTCTGCAGGAGGCTGGTCAGGTGATTTCAGTTGCTCGCTGCTCAACACGTGAACTGCCTCGTAATTGAACACATGCCAGTGCCTTGTCAAGGGCCTGCCCTGGCAATCAGACGCACGATTCCGTCATGATTCAGAAATTCTAATCGGTTCATCGGGGTATATTCTAGCCACTGGCATTCGCGTGTCATGGGCTGAACACCAATCTGGTGCGTCTTGACTCTTGGCACTCTTACCGCTTTAAAAAAAAAGGCCGCTCACACCATTCGCGGATTTCAGTAGCAGCCTATCTTCTCGGCGACTCCACGTAGGGCAGTGCCAGGTATCTTTCCGCCACTGCCTTACTAGACACCTTTCGAACCTCTGACAGCCGCACCGCCTTTGGACACGGTGTCGAAGAGAGAAATATCCGCACGAAAAGCTGGATGCCTTTGGGGTTTTGCGTGACCTAATTGCGACTATGAGGCTGGATCCAGGCAGTTAAAAGAGCACCGTCGTCTCCGTTGTTGCTAATGTCATCACGCGGCAGATGGGCTAACCTGGCCTAAATCTGTGTATCCCCATCTGCGCCGCCTTCCTGTCTACATCGCACTCGATGCACCTGAGACCAGTCCTGTATCTCATTTTGCATTTCTGTGACGTGCTAACTGTAGATCTGTTGCTTGCGGGCAGGCTTGCACCCTCTTCACGGATCGTATAATTCTTCATCTCAAGGCGATAATGGTGCTCACATCATTATTCGTTCGGGCTAGTCGTGCCGTACAAACGATCGACCTCGCGTATGTCTTGTGTTGTGCCGTTCCCGGAATCCCTTCGCCTTGGAAGCAGCTGGTGACGACCTTGTACGCGTGTTGTTCCGCAGTCAGTCTCCATCTCCATCTGTCATTGCTCGCTTAACTCATGGTTCATGGATGCGATGCAGACGTGATCACGGTTATCGCTATATTCAAGGAAAGAAACCCTGCAGTCTCTCCTGACGTCGACTGGCAGGTAGTCATTTATAGTGGCGTCGGTGTTGCTTCCCCGCTGCCACCAGTGATATTCTTTCCACTGAGTTATGATCTGTCACTTCCTCGCAATGTCTGTCTAGCGAGTCAAGTTTTTATTCATGAATCTTGTGACATAGAGATACAGTATCTGCGTACCTTACTCAAAGCCTGAATCGATATCGCCTCCCAGTAGCGGGATCGATGATATCCTCCCTTGTTCCAAACAGATAAGCATATGATCGACAGACCTAAGCCGTACTTTCCAGCAATGAGGGAAGGTTGTATGTCAATCGGGGGATTGGAATACGAAGCTCGATGCATATGAAAATAGGCAATTCGTTGCCTGAGTTCTGCGGCCTCTTTCGATTCTCCGGCTTCCTGTCATTACTAGTTCAGTTTTCCGTCATGATTTCGCGGCTCTTTTCTGTTCGTTTACCTCGTCGCCTGTCTGCTCCTCTCCGCGGCAGCAACTCCCATGGGACCGTCTCGTGACTACGGTACAGTAATGGAGAGAAGCCGCCGACGCCGAGGCTAAGCCAAACCTACCGTCCTGTCACAAGGTGAATCCCTCCGCTCCTCCTCCCCCGCAGAAGCAGCACACGCAGCTAGCAAAACTCCCGATGGTCGGTGCACAGTAGAGAAAGGTCCTTCAGGCAAGTTCTCAAGCGGGTCCAACCTTCTCGCCAATTGGAGAAAGTCATCCACGCCGTTGTGCCTTCGCCGTCAGCTCATTTTTAGGCACCGCCTGCTCTCCTATAATCCGGAGTAATGGCCACTGCGATGCTTATCCATGAAAAAAGCCATCTCGTGCGTGCTGCCTTGGTATCCTCCAGGTTTCCATGGGACTGACCTTTACAAACGCGTTCCACAGAATGGTTTCATAGCTAGTGGGCAGTCAATTCTTGATGTAGGAATTAGCCTGGCGTGATCTATTCGCAGCTGTATGCGGAGCGTGCTTCGTTATGCGGAACATTCCCTCTTAAAAAATATTGCCATTCCTTTGTCGGGTACCTAGCCGTGTTGTGCGTTTGATGGATCGTATTATGAATACAGCAGACGTGACATGATGAATGGTTCCCCTGAGGCCCAACCCACGATCTGCCGCTCGCTCGAAGTTGGGGAGTTTCCGCCCTAAGTCACGCCCTAAAAACAGTTAGGCCCAATTTTAGACGCTCGTCTGTGACACACGCGTTCGCCTCTCATTTCAATCTCAGAACTTTCTTATTGTTAGTCATCAATGTCCATATAGAGTTCTTTTTTAAAAACTTCGCTTACTAAACCACAAACACTACGCTTACTTAAGATATAGTAGTTAATTTTCCCCATTTCCCGAGAAATTTACTAATCAAATACAACTCCGAAAAAAGAGCGATGGAGCCCTGTGCGGCACAGGCGTGTTCCTGGCAGGCCGGGGCCCGGGTGCACCGGAGGCGGGGGTGGGATTCGCCGCGTGCCGGAGCAGCGCGCGCGTCGGGGGCCATGGAGCGGAAGGGGGGGGGGAATAGCCCGCGTTTTTGCGGGCGGAAGCGGAAGCGACGCATCCGGGGGCGCAGAGCGGTGCACAAAGTGCACGCCGGCCGGGTTGTGGCGGAACCCCCCGGACACTGTGGGAGCGCGCGTCGGGGGTAGCCGCCTAGCGTGTGTGATGCCCTGATTAATAATACACTTCTGACTAAGGGCCCTAACTTGGAAGTCACACCAGATGTCCTACATATAGGCTTTATTGGTTAACCTTTGCAAGTCTGTTTGGTGCAACGGTAAATGGTGAAATCGTCGGAGTAATCACGTGATAGATTCGAGAGTTCGAATCCTGGTCTGACATTTTTATTGTTTGAGTATGTAAGCAACAAGTGCTTCGGCAATATGTGTTGATTAGTAATTTTCTTAGGGAATAGGGAAAATTAACTACTACATCTTAAGTAAGCGTAGTGTTTGTGGTTTAGTAAGCGAGGTTTTTAAAAAAGAACTCTATATGGACATTGATGACTAACAATAAGAAAGTTCTGAGATTGAAATGAGAGGCGAACGCGTTTGTCACAGACGAGCGTCTAAAATTGGGCCTAACTGTTTTTAGGGCGTGACTTAGGGCGGAAACTCCCCAACTCTCGCTCGATGCTACCGTGACGCGGTTTGAGAATACCTGGGAAAGCCCGATGATCCTGATGAGTCAGAAACGGACGCTGTAACGCACAAGAACTCTCGTATCGAACTCTCGCCTCCACTTCCTCGCTTGCTAAATGCACGCATTGCAGGCCTGACGGTCGTTGATCACCGATCACCGCTCGCTGAGGTTCGTGTGCCTTGTCGAATGTTCCGTAGTGAACTGCTTGTTCCATCTGACGTCCGGTAGTTCTTCGTTGTGGAATTCAAATAAGGGATCTTCGACTTCCAGGTCCTTGTCAGACCCTGAGCCCAACACCGCCGGCTTTTGAATGCCATCTAAATTGGGCACTTCTCCCGCTGCCTGATCCCGATCTTCTTCTCTCTGTTGAACAGCTCTTCTGATCCTCAATCACTTGTCAAAAACGAGTAATGGATCTGTACCCCTGGCTTGAATTGGGTTATCTTTACCCACCTTCAGGAACGAGCGAGGGATGGAATAGACAAACCACCGCATGGATGACATATCTACGATCTACTGTCTTTCGAGAGAAGAAGCATACGATCGTCTGCGGCTGGCGTCATACCGCGATAGCGTTTCGTCCAGTAAACCAAGTTGGGAACAGGAATGCAAAACCTGCGTACGTATAAATATGGGCGGTCAACGGACTGGGTTCAGCAGTACCCTGCGGTTCTCCAACGCTCCTCCACCTTTTCTTCATTGCTAGTCCTGCTTTCCATCATGCTTTCGCGTTTCTCTTCTCTGTTCGTCTACGTCGTTGCCGGCCTGGTTATCTCCGCGGCAGCGACCCCTATGGGACCGCCCCGTGACTACGATGATGGATCGAAGGTGCCCATGCCGCAGGGCTCATCTTCCTATTCCCCCTCTACCACGTCGAAATACCCTGCTGAGTCGTCGTACTACGCGAAACCGTACTCTGAGAAGAAGTATTCAGAGGAGATGCCTTACCCGAAGCCTTATCCTGAGGAGAAGTATCCAGAGGAGGTGGCGTACCCGAGGCCTCAGAATGCAGAGGAGATGCCTTACCCGATGCCTTACCCTGAGGATAAGAAGCCGTACCCCGAGGATAAGAAGCCGTACCCCGAGGATAGGAAGCCATACCCCGAGGATAAGAAGCCGTACCCCGAGGATAGGAAGCCATACCCCGAGGATAGGAAGCCATACCCCGAGGATAAGAAGCCGTATCCCGAGCAGAAGAAGCCTTATTCTGAGGATCCGTCGTACTCAAAGCCTGGTGACAAGGGCAAGTCTGGCTCGTACAACGACCCCAACGGCAACACTGGTGCGTGCAGTGTGGGACCGCAGCAATGCTGTAACCAGGTTATCGCGGTAAGTCACTACGCAATGCTCACCTCTGTCGATTCATGCTGATGAGCTCCTTCAGTCCCAGGATAGCGATGTCCCTTCTTTCCTTGGGGGTCTTGACCTTGCTGACCTCGACGATATCCTCGCTATCATCGGGGCCGCCGAGCCGGATTCGTTGGTAGGCCGCGACTGTTCCCCTAGAGACGGGAATTCTGCTGGGTGCACCGCTCAGCCAATGTGCTGCACGAACAATAGCTTCGTGCGTACCTTCATATTCGTATCGTTTTTTTACTGAGATTTTGTTTGTCATCAGAACGGCCTCGTAGCAATCGGTTGCTCGATCGTTGATTTTGACGTCGATCTCACGCGTTGATTGACGTTCCAGCTGGTGCTCAATGTATTTCGTGACGAGGACAGTTTCTATTCATTCCCACTCTTTTTGTACACGCACACGCGGATTCATGACGCGTATGTTTCTATCGTACCATACTATTTCTACAAATCTAATTCGCCATAATGCCCTATCCCGTTGCGAGGACCATGGCAACGAGAGATTGAGTTCTCATTAGCCGATGGGTGTCGTTTTCCTTATGCACCTTCTGGGCATAGCAGAGCAAATTCTCTTGCCAAGTTCTTACAGCTCCATTTAAGGAAATGAAGAAAGGTCAGAAACCACAACCGTTCAAGTTATTTAGAGCTTCTTGCTGAAGAGTGCGTCCGGCACCAATTTCACGTTTGAAAACTTCCGCACGAGAATTCTGTCTTGCAGCTGCAAGACAGCGGCAATGTTTTCTGCAATAGAGATTTTGCTGTATCCTCCGTACACCATTTTGTATATATCCCACTTTTCTGACTTGGAGCTGTCACGCCTCATGATACCTGAGGATCTCTCCCTCCATTTTCTTATCGTGCGTATATGGCAACGCCCGTATTTTTACGCCTAGTTTATGCATACGGGGCGTCTTCATCACGGGGTATTATGGACTAGACCCGTATACGCTACGGGACGTGTACAGCCATATTGCGTATTTTACAAGTATATACGGATAATAAAGGTGATAACATCTAGGAATGCAAGGACATGTTATAGTGCATCTCCCGCTGGCGAACCCTCCGTCTACATCCGTGCCCCACTCCGACCTGGAGCCCGACGCGACGCGTTTCCCACCAACACCGACGCTTTATGTGCCGCGTCGCAAGCGCCACACGATCGATCGACGTCACAGCAGCCACGACCCACGCCTCACAGGCAGCGCTCGCCACATCCCGCCCACACACGAGCGCCTCGTCCTCATTGAGCTCTCAGACCCACCATCAGTCTCCAGGCGCGAACGCCAGCGCCAGCCCCACACCCACGATGACGGCGCCGTCCATGCTTACCGTCGCCAGGATCAGCACGCCCGCGCGACACCACGCTTGGCATCACCACCCTCGAGGACGCTGTCGTCCCTCGCGAGCAGCACAGCGGGGTCGTCTTCGGTACCGTTGTCCGGTGCAATCAGTGCCGGAGCAGCGGGTCGGGGTCGGGGTTAGGATCGGCAGGCGGCGGAGGTGGACGAGGTACCAACGCTGGCGGTTACTCTTCTTCCTTTCGCGCGACGCCGAAGCGGAGAGGGACGCAGAAGACGCAGGCGATGCTGGCCTGCATCTACGGTGTTCTGTGGTACACGTCGACACCATTCTTCGCTCAGCACATCTTATTGGTGTGGCCGGTTCCCCTTTGCTCCCAAAACATTTTACTTATCATGATACCTTCAAGACCTCACGGACCCCACATGTAAGGTTCGTGCGGATGACCACCTCCTCGAGCGCGCGCTCGTCTGCGGAACTCCATCGCACCGCACTCACACGATGACGCGTAAATGGCGCATGAATGGCCCCTCCGTCTTGCTTTTCGAGTGAGGGAAGGGCAGGTGGCGGGACGGTGTTTGCCGCGAAGGAGGGGAGAGAAGCACCGAGCCCCGCGAATAAGCTCCCACCGACGGTGAGGACGACGTTGCCCACATAAGGTCCGAGTTGGTATGGTCTAAGCCAGCCGCGCCGACAAAGGCCTCTGGCGGCGGCGGTACTATGACCGCCGCGAGTCGCCTAGCGTCCCTGTAGGCGAGCCCGTGTGACTGCGCGAGCGCCGCTCCTCCGCGCGTGGCTGCGTCCGCTCCGTCGCCGCCTCCGGTTTGCCGCCCTCGCCGTCCTTTTCGCGCAGAGTCCGCAAGCCGAGGGCATGCGCGGAGCCGTTCGGCGGTCCTCGAACACGTCGAAGAGCGGTACGTGCGAGCTGCGCGATTCGCATGCCCAAAGTTGAGCCCTGGTGAGGATGCGGTGGGCCAACCGTCGATCGAGGAGCGGCCTCAGGCTTGCACTGAGAGCCGCGGATTGAGGATGCCGTTCTGGTGACCCGTGACCGCGGGCTTGCGCGAGAGCTCAGGGAGGTGCATGTCGGTGGAGATGGTGATAGGGCCTGCGATGGGGGACTGGGTATTCACTGGGCTACCGGTGTTGAGGCCTTGGAAGATAATGAGGGATGCAACAGCTACAGCGCGACAGAGTCAGTATGAACGCCCGTTTAACCCGTAAAAATACATATTACGCACTGGGCCGTTCCCGTATACGCACGCCCGTACATCCGTAATTTACACACTGTTAAGGGGCCCTACCACCTCATTGATGTTGCAGCAGTTGCTGGGCTACTTCTTGTCACTATAGCAGGTGCATCTGTACTCGCCTATGCCTCTCGCTTTGACAAAGTTCCGCAACACACATCAAGACTCTGATGTCTTGTCCTTCTCTTTTTTCATAGCCAAAACATGCCAAGGGACCAGAGTGTGAATTTGGTACTGGAGTGGTACACAGGTGGTACAGTGGCAGGACAGGCAGTGCAGAGGATCTTGGGCCCGTTCGGTAGCTCCGGTTTCGAAACCAGGCCTGCAAATCGAGTCCGAATTCGGCAAATCGGGACGGTCGATTTGGCAGGCGCCGGTTCCGAAACCGGAGCTACCAAACTGGCCCTGAGTAACACGTCGCGTGCGGTTGGGGTTTCCAAACAGGTCCAGACCTGTTTTTTTGGGGGGGCAGGACAATCTCAATCTCAAATCGCAATCGCACTCGGCAACCCAGGCTCTCGAACGGTCACATTTCACTTCCTAGACTGACACTGGCGGACAAACCCATTGTAAGTATATACGACTAAGTTCGACCACACGTTAGACTAGGTCCCTCTTGGAGGCGGAAAGTTGGTCCCGGAGGCGCCAATAGCAGACTTGCAATATGACGCAAGTCTAGAATGTCGTTTTTTGGTCCTATGCCCTAAGTAGTCAGGACAGTGTAGTCGGGCTGAATGAACACCGGCGAGCGTAGCCGCCGCCGCCGCCCAAGCTTGATAGCCTCGATGAGGCGTCAGAGACTACAGTATGCTGAACCGTGGTTGGGCCAGCGGAGACCCAGCAGCACCGGCCCGCCGCCGCCGTTCCACCCTCTCGCGTCTCTCTGCAGTGCTCTGTCTACGGTAGAGTTGTGGGCTTGCGCCTGCTGATCTGGCCACTTCGACGTCGGTCACATAATAGTCGCATCTAGGTCGTTGTCAAACCGAATAGGCGCTTATTGCCATTTTGAGACTAGCTATTGAGGAAATCTACTACCGTAACGCATGGGTGCGGGGTTGGAATAGACGTGGGGCTTTCCAGGTTTGACTCCCATTGTAGTACGTATCTTCCCCGCAGCCTGTCACCGTGTCTGTAAAGTGATCGCTCGTTAGCTGACCGCCAAGCCAACACGAGTTGGAAGTCGTATTCCATTGTTGCTACTACGTGGGAAAATCTACCTCGGCGGGTACCGGCTGACTGCACTGGTTGAACGACGAATACCTTGGACAACCACCCTCGTGTAGACCACTCACTGATGCATGTACTGCACCACTAACAACTATCAATGTTCCGCAGCGAATATTTTATGAGTCTTAACACATCCGGTGTCCAGCTGCTCCGGATGAATTGTGGAATTCAAATAGAGGATCTTCAAGCATCTCGTTAAAGGACATCGCAGACGTTTGAATACCAGGGATGCTTCCCCTTTCCTTTCACCTTTTCCATGGCTGTCGGACAGCCTCGCTAATCGTAGATCATAATGATGAATTCCGAGTCTGAAGGATAGAATACGAATACTTCTACGGCACAGACTTCCATGTTGGGGATAGGAATGCAAAACCTGCGGTTGTATAAAGATGGGCAATCAAGGGCCCGAGTTCAACAGTGCCCAGCGGTTCTCCAACGGTCCTCCAACCCCACAGTTGTTTCATTTCTACTCCTGCTTTTCATAATGCTTTCGCGTTTCCATTCTCTCTTCGCCTACGTCGTTGTTGGCTTCGTTGTCTCCGCCGCAGCGAACCCCATGGGACAGACCGGTCACTCCAATGCCGTTCTGCCAAAGAAGTCCTGGCAGTATGACGTGGGCAAACGTGGCTCGTATGACCCATATCCCGAGCAGAAGAAGCCTTATTCGTCGTACTCGAAGCCTGATGACAAGGGCAAGTATGGCTCGTACGACGACCACAAGCGCAGCACTGGTCCGTGCAGTGTGGGGACACAGCAATGCTGTAACCAGGCTATCTCGGTAAGTCACTACGCAATGCTCACCTCTGTCGATTCATTACTGATACGCTCCTTCAGTCCAAGTCTCAGGATCTCCCTACTATTCTTGGAGGTCTTGACCTCGCTGACCTTGAAGATATCCTCGAACTCATCGGGTCCGATCCGGATTCGTTTGTAGGCCGCGATTGTTCCCCTAGAGACGGGGATTTTGCTGGATGCACTGCTGAGCCATTGTGTTGCACGAACAATACATTCGTGCGTGCCTTGATAGTCCCTTTTTTTTTTTTACTGACATTTTGTGTCACTAGAACGGGCTTATATCCATTGGTTGCTCACCAGGGACTACTGTTGATATTAGTGGTCTTTGATCAACTTGCCGGCTCTGCCTTCAGTGTGCTTCATGACGAAGAACAGTTCTTTCTATTCATTTCCACTCGCTTGTACACGCACGTGCGCATTTGTACCGCGCGTTTTTTTCCTAGTACCGTACTATTCTATAAATATAGTTTCCCCATTCTGCCGCGAGAAGAATAGCCACAGAGAGATTTTGAGTTTCGTCGCTTCCCTAGTGAAGAATGCAGCAGCTGCCGTGCATGGCCGCTGATATGGTGCAATAGTATTCTTGCGCTCGGGTCACGTACCAAGGCCGCTCGCTTTTCATTGACGGGCTGGTGTTACAGTCGGCAATGCCCATTTATTCACTACGGAGAGTCGGTCGATTGGATGGGAGCAGGGATAGCACACATTGGGCATTCAGTTATTTCGATTTTATGAGACTCAGTCACTATACTATTTGGCGCATGCCCTTGGACCGTTGTGTGTGGCGAGATACCCTCCGATCAAAAATGGACACGGCACGCCGGTACATATCATACTCGATACTTCATTAATCAGTTTGAGGGTACAATACAGTGGTTGGGGGAACCAAGATGTCCCGAGCATCGTCGTGAGCGTCATGATTATCGTAATGCGGGAGAGTCGTCAAACAAAGTCATCATTATCACGGAGGGAGAGGCCGAGGACCGCCTGCGGTGTGCAGAGCGCGCTTGATTTCTTCAATGTCCTCGCGAACCTTGGCGAGCCGGGCCTTCTGGTATTCGTGTGCTGCCGCCTGCTCAGGTGAAGGGACGGCACGCCGAGCCGAGTGGCGCACGCGCACGCGGTACTTTTGCTCAACCCGGATGTGATAAGCAAGCTATGAAATGGGAACACGATTGATACTTATACGTGACGGAAGGTAATGTGCCTACCTTGAGACGCAGCGTGATGTCCTCGAACTTGGCCGTGAATTGAGAGATACGCTCGAGGACATTGCCCCTGTATGCGGCATCTGGGTCCTCGCGGACACGCTGGGCGAGGAGCGCGAGGCGTGTGAGGTTTCTGGTAAGTTGTCACGGCACGCGCGTGCGCGTCGGTCAGGCTGTGGGGGAGCTAAAGGGAGCGAGCAAACGCACCGCTGGAGCGAGGAGGTAAATTCGTGTTGCTTCAGATACCACTTCCGTTCCGCCTCGCCCATGTGCTGCAACTGGAACTGCTGTTCCAGCGCGGGAGGCTGCCCGCCCTCTGTGCCGAGCGATGGTTGCCGCGTCGGCGGCCAGGTGAGGGCGATGATGGGCGCGAGGTCGACGAGCGCGTGGTAGAGCGCAGCGCAGTCGTCTTCGACGTCACGCAGCGCGACGCCGTCGGGCATCATTACCACCTTTCGCCATTCGTTGGCGAGGTTGGCGAGTGCCTGTGGTTTGCGTGAAATAAAAAGTAAAGCTCTGTATTAGGACACGTACATTTCGGATCGTGCTGGTGTCCTTCTCGCCTACCGCGAGCTGGGCGAGGATCGGGCCGGAATCGAGCGGGCTCGGAAGGAGGGCAAGGAGGTGCTGTTGCTCGGCTGGCTGAGCAGAGGCGCGGGAGGACGGCAGCTCGAGCCAGGTGGGTGCGCCAGTGATGGGCGTGCTACGCTTCGTGGGCGTGTGGAGTAGCTCGGGGATCGGTGTCAGCGGGAGGTCGCTCAACGGTGGTGCTGTCGATGGGCAACTGCCGAGTGTCACGACGGACTGCGACGAGTTGCTTTTGACCTCCCAGCGCCACTCATTGTCGCGAGGCACAACGTCAAACTCGTCCGGTACGCACAGCGCATGCACAGGCCGAGCAACCGAGCCAGCACCGGGGTGCAAGGGCGACCTCGGGTTGGGTACAGACAAAGAGAAGTTTTGCAATCCAAGCCCATCGAGTGAGAGGTCGAGCTTAAGCTTCATTTTATCCTGGCGCATATTTGCGGTCCATGTCCCTGTGACATTTCCCGAGTGCGCCTCAGATGGATTTGCGTCTTCCTGTGGAGCCTATCAGTGAAGGTCGAGGCATCCTGGAAGTCAATGAACTAACTTACGGTCATAAGCTCTGATTCCAATTCGGTTAACAAGTCATATCGTAACTCTGGGCCATCTGGTGTGATCCTGGCCGTGGGCATTGTTGGTGGATCAGCCACGTCACGATCGGTGTAGAGATCGGAGATCCAACTCGCACGGCGTTGCGGAGGATTGGCGGGGTCCACGGCATCGATTGTCGCGGCTGTAGTACCATGCGCAGGAGTTCCCGCAGCCCCAACATTGACGGAATGTACGGGACCGTCTGCGTATCCAGGAAGGGCTGCATCCGTCGTTGTAGACCCATTACCTCCACCCGAAGAGGGACGGTTTACAGTTGGCTCTGTAATCGTCCTGTCTTGTTGGACATCAAGTACGGGACGACGGGGCGGCATCACGGTGCTGGTGCTGTACTCCGAGGCTGTGTAAGAAGGCGAGCCGGGGAGAGAAGGGAGCGGGCCGAGAGTACTCGGTGCTGAGATCTCCGAAGATGGGCCTCCTATAGACGAGGGCGACTGAACGAGTGGTGTGTCAAAATCAATGTCGAAGGTAGATTGCTCGGGTATGGTGTCGAGCCTCGGAGGTACGTGGGAGAGTGGCGACCGCGCCTCACCCCGTGACTCGGGAGGGATTGGCGCTGCCTGAGGTGCCAAGGTGTCCTCGGGGCACGTCGAAGGAGAGTGGAACGAATCCCGGATGCTGGGGCTCGGAAACTGACGCTGCAAGGAAGCAGG
>QLOZ01013426.1:0-12077 GCA_003314065.1 Lactarius sp. MG50
ACACCTCTGTGTAAACACATAATAACATAACACACTGTTTGCTCATTTCAGGGGAATCTTCGTCACCGGCTCGTCCATCCTTGGCGGTGGTGTTCGGGCTCCCCGTATACGGACCAAGAATCTCATCAGGTCTGTACGGGCCCACTAGGTTGTTGTTTGCTCGAGCCTCACCACGCCACCAGCATCATCTTCTGTGAAGTCGTGGCTATCTATGGCGTAGTGCGTGATTCTCCCCTCCAGCGCTCTCGACCTGTTTTGCTCATGAACGTCCACTCAGATCATGGGTATCGTATACTCCTCAAAGCTCGCAGCCATTGATGAGGATCTGCTTTACACCCGGGAGAACTATTTCACCGGTTCGTAGCTATCCCTCCCCTCCCTGCCTCCATTCTTGAGGTTCAACGCCACGCCCAATATCCACCAGGCTATGCGCTCTTCTGGGGCGGTTTGACGGTGGGCATGTGCAACTTGCTTTGCGGTATCTCCGTGGGCATCATCGGCTCGACGGCAGCCCTGGCTGACGCCGCGGACCCTGCCCTGTTCGTGAAGATCCTCATCGTGGAAGTGTTTGGCAGTATCCTGGGTCTCTTCGGTCTGATCGGTGAGTGTTTGCCCTTCTCCTCGCTATATGTATACCGCCACTCTTCTCTGATCAATATATGTTCTTGACATGCAGTAGGGCTCCTGATGGTTGGCAAGGCCCGGGAGTTCACCGCTGCTGTTCCCCTCGGTGCGGCCGCCGTAGAGCTACCGTTCATATCGCATTAGACCTTCCGGAGTAATACATATCATCTTCATAGTTCCTCACGCGGCCATCTCGGATTCCGGGTACAATCAATGCATGTAGTACTACTATAAGCTCTCCCATATCCAGACGCGTCTGTTACAACTCGAAAGTTTGGCAGAAGAAATCGTCGCACACTTCTCAAATGCAATAGCATACATACACCTAGCTGTACCTGCCCTCCTCGAATGGATTCTCGACGTACTCCAGCTCTTCCTCCTCGTCGGGTGCACGGCTAGGTTGTGACTGAGTGTTCACCAGCGACACCGGCCGCTTTGGGAGCAGACCAATTTTGCCTGAGAGAAAGAAGAAAAAGGAAAGGTCCTGAGCGTCAGGAATACCACAAAAACAAAAGGATGAGACGATCCTGACCAGGGTCGATATTCGATGGCGGGGGTCCCGAACGGGTGGCAGGGGGAGGCGAAACCGCAGTATCGGAATCGTCATCGACGACCGTCGCCGGTGGAGGTGCAGTCGAAGCGGGTAACGAGGAGGGCGGGTCTAAAGCGTTCCCTGGCATACTTAACCCTCTCGAGGGCGCTGCGAGGACAAACCGACTCACTCTCATCGATGACGGCACCGGCGTGACCGCGGGGTGGGTCTGGATTGGTGCTTGGTGCGTAATAAGCCTGCTGCGCGTGTCGGTCCAGCCCCCCGTCGCTCGAGCTCGAAGGAGGGGATGCGGTAGCGGGGCCGGAGCCGGTGTACGTGTATGAAGGGTTTTGCGCTTGCCCGTTCCTGTCCGTTGGTGTCGGAACAATCGAACGAACGAAAGCACGGACGAAAGAAACATGAGAAAAAACGTTATGTTATGTCTTCCCCCCCCCACCTCCTTGTCCGCGGGGGGCGCGTGAAGGGGGGAGATGGGAGCGAGGCAGTGTGCCACGAGTCCAGGGAACATTTAAAAAAAAAAAGAGGGTAACGATCTTTGCGTACCTCGACTGGTCAAATTCTTGGACTTTGGCCTTGACTTTCGACACGAATGAGCTGAACGTTCGCTTGCCACCTGCCAGATGGTGGGATGTGAAGGGAGGGGTGCAATTACGAAATATGCGTGCGCGTGTGTGCGTGAGTGGGGGGGGGGACCTTTTGGAATAAGCGAATGTGCCAGCAGCAATCACGTACTTTCCGCGAGCTTAGTAAACTGCTCCTGCACGTCTGTCATGGTGTCCCTTTGGGGTGCTTGTTGCTGCGCAGCACCACCCGCAGCCGCAGCCGCAGCACCACCAACACCGCCAGCAGCTCCAGGGTGCGGCGAAACCTGCGCACCCGTGCGCTGCGCATAAGGGAACTGGCGCGTCTGCTGTTGCTGCTGCTGCTGTCGCCATGCGATCTGATCGCGGGCGTAACGCTGCTCGTCTTCGAGCATCAGCTGCCTCGCAAACTCCTCGTCCAGCTGGGTTTGTTCGGACTGTCAATAGGGGGAGGGGGGGTGATGACACGCGAGTGAGCAAGCGATTCATTAATTCATTAGTGAAAATTTAGATTGGAGGAGGGGGGGGTGACGTACGACGGTCGGTTCGTCCTGCGGTCCTCCGGCGGAGGACGGGACATGGTTGGGATCGCTCATAGCCAGGAGAGCATCGACTGCGCGGTCCTGGTCGCCGCGGACCGAGTCGACGACGGTATACCTGGGGGGGGAGAGTGAACATTTTTTGTGCCGCGCGAACAAAGGAACTGCGACTGGCTCACAGGATAGCGGCATCAAAGTCGGGAAAGATGGCGTGAAGCGACGCGATCTTAGGATCCGCAAATTCGTCTACGGGGGGCCGCTGCGGGAGTGCTGGAGGGGGAGCAGCCAAATCCTCAGGCTGCTGCTGAATCGTCGTTGACGTTGGCTCTGTGGATACCCGTGGAGCGGCGGCCGCGTCGGTGTCCCCAGCGCTGGTACTAGTGAGCACCAAATCATCTGCGCGTTCAGACGCTGCAGCTGGAGCGTGCGAGGAATACACGGGTTCATTATGTGTGTCGTCATCGTCGACGTTATAGCCAGGAAGATGTGGTTCATCGGACATTGTTATGGAGATTTGGCAAACGACAAGAGGCAGTAACTACATTTAGCAGGTACTTTGGTGCTACTAGTAGTTGTTGATCGCTGCGCGTCCGTATGCAGCGACTTGAATTGGCGCGGTGGCACTGCTAAGTTATCGCTTCGCAGCCCTCCGTCCGCCAGCGCCTGTCTCATCTGCCTTGCGTTTCCTGCTCTCACCACTCGACAGAGAGGGGGCATGAAGTGTCTCCAACCGAGTAGTAAGCCCCCGCAGCAGGCTGTGGAGGATCCGCTTTTCGCCCACTCGCACCACTACCGCATTCCTTAGGTTCAATGACATAGGCTTTTCCCTTTCACCTCCGAGCAAAGCTTCATCGTCCTAAATCCAAACGCGTCAACTGAATTGGACATGATAAGATGGCCATCGGAAAACTTGCCCCGATGGCAGTCGGATATTCGGCCAAACGTCTTCTCACCACGTCAACGGCCACAGACAACACGGCGTCATCCACCTTGGGTTTCGGGAGCTTGGACTTCCGTTTCGTTTTTTCCCATTCTGGTGCTGACATCATCAAAAGACGTACAAAAGATGTCATCTCTTCTGGCAGTTCGTTCGAATAGTCCACCACAAAGATACTGTAGAGCGAGATCAGAGCATTTGGAGTGGCGTGTGTTGGAGGCTACCCACTCTTCACCTCCCTCTTCCAGCCACCAATCGACACGTTCTGAGCACCATCCCGTCAGGTCAGGATATTTTTGCACAGTACTTTCCATGGCAAGATTAGCGCAGATTTCGACAGTGTCGGCAGGGTTCCCAAAACCGCCATCTGGGAGCGGAACCTGATCGACGTGCCCATAGCGGCGAAGCAAGTCCGAGTTGGGAGGTTCACCATATGTATTCCACTTAATTTTCGCGTAAAAGAGACCATGCTTAGATCTAGGTGAAAGAGACCTACGATTTGTTCGCCTTGACGAATAGATCGGGTGGTGACCATTCGAAGTTCGTGTTCCTCGTAGAAAAGTTTGGTCTGGAGGGACAATCACCACCGAATACTTTCAAAGACAGCGGAGCACGCACGTTTTCGCAGCCATATCGTGCATTGAGCATGTCGGCTATTGGAACCATTGCCACATTCCCAGGGTCGTCATCGTCGTCATCGTTCTCCTCATCATCTTCCATTTCCTCTGAACCACTCGCAGGGTTGTGATTGGATGCAAGTGACGAGGGTTCGTCTAGGCACATCTCCACCTCTTCGGGGGCCGGCGTTTGATTCGAGCCTGTACCATCTATTGCCGACTGCGCCTCTACCCGGAAGCTTCGAGAGAGGATGCGGCTTCCCATAATATGATAAGCTTCTAGAGAAAAGTGTGGATTGGGATGTTCCATTCCGAACAAGTCTGTTCTGCTCTGAGACAAGTGTCAACCTACTACAAACTTCACTTGTTTGATAAAGAGAGCACGCACTTTGAGCAAGGGCACGACTTTGTCGGAATAGTCTTTCTCGGCTTGCTCTTTTCCTATCTTATCTATATACATTATGACATCGGTGCGCTCGACGTTATCCGTATGACAGATAGACCGACCTAAAACAGCCGTGCCTTTCAGCTGTTCAAGATCTTCGGAACTCCAAAACATAGGCGTATCGAAGGCGATCGGGAGTGACGCTTTGATCATCGGATTAATAGGTGGCAAGGTTACTGGTAGAGTGAGTACATCCATACCTAGATAGGGTGACCACTTTGAGGACTCGCCCTGAGCTGCCTCCCACATGAGGCAAAGGATGAGACCGGCCCAGCCGATGTGGAGGCCATATTTCCTCCACTCTGTTTCACCGACCAGAGAGGGCAAAGAGGAGGTACGCGTCGACAAAACGAGATGACGGGGTAGAGTGAAGAGTGTGTGACCTTGCTAGAGTGAGAACGGGATGAGTTGACCGTGTTTCCAGCAGAAGCGATGATGAAGAAAAAAAAAAAAGGGCTAATGATGCCAGGGAGCGTACCTGGAGATCGCGAAGAGCGAAAGCCCCCCAACCAAGTCCGTCAATCAGCGCAAATGTCAAAGAGTTGCGGTCAAATGTTCCGCTGTGGGCGGTACACCAGTCGACCAAGTGGTCCATACCGCGGAGCCAATCGTTCGGAATATGAAATGCTTCATCAGACCTCCTCCCACTGGCACTGACCTCCGAGTCCGTCATGCCCGTAGACCATTCCGTCTCCCGGGCTATTCGCGCCCACAATGCCGCCTTGAGTAAATTATTCTTTGAGCACAAGGAAACAGTAGAACAGCTTCAGCATACATTGCTCACGCAGATACTTCCCAATGTAGTCGACGAACTCGGACTTGGCAACGTTGCACGCGACTGGGTAGAGGAGTGGTTACAGGATGACCGTAGGTCCCCTTTTCTCGTTCAAGTTCACCCTGCACCCGCGTTTCTCACTTGCAATTAAGTGTCTATATTCCGCACGCTCAAGGTGAGAGCGCGCCGCTTGTGTCGATCGCTACCGTTGACACGGGACACCCCACTGCAGCGGCATAAATTCACAAAGGCATTTGCCCTAGAATCGCTGAGGACGATTCTCACTTGGCGACTGACATACTTGAAGAGCCAAGATCCCAGCTCCTTCCCCCCCTTCCCGCTCCATATCCTCCCGCCCCTGGCTTCGGATATTCTCGGACGACCTATCCTAGTGCTGAAACTTGCGGATCTTGACACCCTACAGAGAGACCCCCGAGAACACATATTACGCTCTGTCGAGGGTCTCCGTCTCAATCTTCACGATATCAACTCCTCGTCATCCTCGGAATGTCCCAATGATGACCCTGTGCTACAATACATACTACTGGTCGATATGGAGAACGCATCAATGCGAAATTTTGTGCGTCTCTTCCCGAAGCTAGCTTAATTTCCGAACATATTCCTTCACTGATTGACCGCTTTCGAGCACAGAATTTCGACCTGCTGACTTGGTACACCCACCAAGTTGCGCCTCGTTACCCGGGGATGTTCGGCACAGGTCCGTCTTCTCGTCGGAAAGATGCTATCTCTCAAGGCTAACGCCACATGATCTCGTCCCCTCAGTCTTCATCATCAACTTCTCGTGGACACAATCCGGCATTTGGAGCGTCATCAAGTTCGTATTCGTATTGTCCTGGTTCCAGACCGTCCTTCCCACGCGCTCACCCCCTTTCCTAGGCTTGCTCTCCCCGAGTCAGTTCATAATAGGATCTTCTTTCCTTCCCGGGAGACCCTCCACGACTGCATTCGTCCAACTAGCCTCCCTCAGGGTAAGCCCTGCTACAGCCTCCGAGCAAAGTCCTTTCACTTTACCCCTTTCAGAGTACGGCGGTCACCTTCCATTCATCTCGGAGATCCCCAATCCCTTGAATGCGCACCATGATGTTCCAACGCCTTCGCTCTCATCATCGCTCTCATCTTTGAAAGAAGAAGACTGTGGCGCATTGCTTACATCCGACCCTGAGGAAGATACCAGTGCAACTCGGACAAGTCGCCGCAAGACCGCATCGCTGGCGCATATCTCTCCACGATCACGGTTCAATCCTTTCTACGGCTACCCGATCGGTCCCTCGCCCTATTCGCTGGCTCCCGCCGCATTACCTTACCTACGCTACGGCCGCCGGCGAAAACGGGATCTCCTTCGTACCCTCGCGGCTTTATGGTGGGAAAAGTGGAGGTCAAGGGTTTCGTGGACGTTCTCTCTCCTCCTCGTCTTCTTTTGCGCGCGATGGTGGTGGCGTCAACGGAGGAAAGGCGTGTTTTTCATTCGGGGTGGGCCCAGTTAAGCGATGTCATAATGTACCCCAGAGGGAAGGACAGTTCTTTGATGGGCACCATGATATGTGGCAACACGAGGCCTGCACACCTGCAGCGAGCTCTGAAACGAAGACGTGCTGTTGGAGTCTTCGACACGTGCTTCTTGTGTCTTCGAGACAATGCAATACAAAATGCCCGCGAACTGCTCGGCCAAACTCGTGGCCAGCTGGCTAGTGGCGTGTCAGGGTAACAAGCATTTCTAAACGTTTTACGTGCACTCCCCGTAGGGACAAATGTCGTCATCGGTCGTGAAGGGCAGCGCGTCCGCATATGTAATGCTACAAAAAATACTCTGGAAGCTGAGTGGGGAAGAAGTGGAGTTAGGCTCAGGCTCTGGCCATCACAAATAAGGCCGAGGAAGGGGCAACACTAACCTTGCCTCCAGCGTTCTGTGCCGCCTGTTGGCTCGGCCCGTCCCGTTCGTTCTCGGGCGCGGCTTCGAACACGTTGAAATACATCTTTCCCCCTGGCGAGACTTCTAATATACTTGCGGAGTTCCCACATCGATAACAATAGTTCGGCGCGGACCATACCGTGGACAGGTGGTTGTCAAAGAGCGATGCGTAGCCCTCCATACACAACTGATGCGCGCGGAGAATATGAGTCATGCCGTTGGTTTCCAGGAATTTGTGCACAACACCGGATCCAAACGTGTAGCCAGCGCCACTGTGGACCATCCGTATTGAGTCGCAGGAAAGTTCCGGATAAATGAAAGGTAGGATGGGGAGTTTACCGAGGCGAAATTGCAAAATCCTCTTTCTCCGGATCAGGATCCGACCATACAAGGTCGGCCATAGGTCCCTCGTGCGGTATTTCTAACGCGAAAAACTTCATGAAGCGAATTGCAGAAGTGCAATGAATTGCCATACCTCGGAATCGGTCGACGACCTTGATTTGGTCAATAGAGTGAATAGACGGAGAGAGACCTTGGGACAAAGAATAAGGGACTGTAAGCGGACTGGTAAAACAGACGAGCCGACGGACTAACCTCCATGGACGCAAAATATCTTGTCGTCAATGACGACTGATAGCGTCAAGAAGTCAAACATATCGGTAAAATATGTCCAGACTCGCGAAGAGCCGTATTTACGGACACATTCTGTGTAGAATCCGTATGTCTGGGGCTTTGTGAACAAGCTGGGAGGGTAACGAAAGTCAAAACAAAGACGCACTTGTGTTACGGCTCGAGATTCGTGATTTCCTCGAATGAGTTGTACACGATCAGGATACCGGAGTTTGAGGCACGTAAGAAGGGATATTGTTTCAACACTGAAAAGCCCTCTATCCACGTAGTCACCTGAAGCACAAAGAAGAGGGGAAGATTAGCGCTTGGATAGATAACTCGGTCAAGTAGGGACGCACCGAGAAACAAGTAGTTGGTGTATGGGGCGTAACCACCTATACGAAATATTTCTATGAGATCATAAAACTGTCTTGAGAAATGATTAAGCGTCGTCACCAAACGCAAGCGATGGCTTAAGGAAGCACGCACCCGTGTATGTCACCGACCACGGTCACTGGGGCACTGACATGTACGACGTTAGATTCTCGCATGAGAACCTCCTTTGTTTTCTCGCATATCTCGCGCAAGAGGGCTTCATGGAGTAACTGTTTATGAAGGAGTTGTTGGATACACGCGTCGAGATCAAAGGGAGCCATGGAACCGTATGATTACAATTGATCATGACTTGAAATTGACAGCCTGTCGGCCCGCGTAAACACGTGACGACAATTGCATCCGCTCCGCCGACTGTCGCGCCCGCTGCGCACTGGCACAACCTCAGCCTCTTGGCCTCACTACCCCGGTGTTCAATTCAATTGCTTACGACCCGGAAGCTAAAATTTTATCCAGAGATCCTGCTCTTTTCTCTATCCATCAAGGTCATTATTCCCCACCCCCTCCGTCACCGTGGTCGCCTGTCCGACATTCGCACTGATCCGGTTCAAAACGAACAGTACAGTAAGTGCACAGCTTTTAGTCCCCGAATTGCGAATTGTAACTCAGCACGTTCCCGGTACCGGGAACCCTGCGTTTGGCCTACTCTATACCCGGTAGCGTACCTCAACAGCCCCCAGACTTCGATCCCGACATAACTCCCACAAACTCGGCAATGCATTGATCAGATTCATTTTTGGCTTTCCTTCCTTACTGGTCCCAAACGGTCGCATTTTGCAGTGCGTGCTAGTCAATCGTTACCCTTCGCAACAGCTGTTTTACTCGATTGTGTAACAGTCCGTCCGTAGCTTCGCCCAAACATCCGCACAAACACCTTTCTGTCCCTTCATTTCTAGCATAGCCCTCCGAACATCGTCGTGTCTCATGCCACCCCCCAGAGTCTAGGTCATGTGTAGGACCACGTTGTTTCGGAGGTTATCAGCAATGTCAAATTCGTTTGTGTAAAAATTTGAGCGACGACCTCATGGGACATCGCCGGCCATTGCTCTAGTTACGAAGGAAACGAGGTCCATGAAACTCTCGACCACAAGTAACCCCATTTCTCACAAAGCATCCGTTTCAAGCTAGATATCGCGATCGTCCCTTCGGCATACATTCCCCGCATCCAGTCCTGCCTAGCCTAGTGCATTCTTTACAACCCTGTCCGTGCCTCAACTGGTTTTTCATTTGGCTGACCTTGTTGCTGACACGATACCCGCGCATGTCGATGCGATGATCGTCACTTGTTTGGAGTAGGTCCTAGTCCTTTTACCCCTCAGATTGTGGAGTTGTGAAATCAGGCCGAGTGGCGCGACCTCCACACTCAAAAGAAGCTCCCACGATGTTGCGCCTCGATCCCGAGATCAAGTCCATCTATCGGCTACATGATCATATTCAAAGCGGGTGCTATCGCAAATCCATCCAACTTTACTTAGGCGGTGCCGACTCCCTACCCGCTTATTCCTGAGAGGCGCTTAATTCCCAGGTTATAGCGGGTCCCTACTTTTTTTTTTTTTCCCCTCGAGATAACGTCATTCTGCGACCTATTGCAATAGGGTAGTTTCAAGCACATTTGTCAAGAGGGGACGGGCTGAGACTTGCATTATCAAATACGGGACCCAGTCACTCCCGAGTGGTATGAGAGCGAAGGTGCCTTACCTTTCCTGGCCAAGAGTAGGGGTTGCACTTTGATCGTGCAACGGTGCGACTCGAAACCCTAACTTCCTTTGACTTCGGACCCAAAAAGGCTTTTGCCTCACCCACGTCGGCTCCCACTTACCCTCTCTTGCGCTTGCCTTCTTAGTTCTCAACTGGGCCAGATCTCTGGCACCGCTCCTCGCCGGTCACTGCGTGGTCCTTGGCCATATTCAACAAATCCGATGCCGTTCAAACATCGCCACTCCTTCTGAAGCCTACCAAGAGTATAAAATCTCTTCCTAGTTTGCTTGTCCTACAGTCCAGCACATTTCCTCCAACATGCAGTCGCCCCATGACACTGCCCGCGGCCATCCATATCAGCGTCATCACCCCTCACTACCTCCCACACACTCCCCCAACTATGTAGACCACAGTGGTCAAATTGCGAGTTATCATCCAGTCGTGCACAATCCCCAATTTCAAAGATCACCTTACGGACACGCTCAAGATCACCTCCACCCAGGTATGCGTCCCCATTTCCTCCCGTGTGGCCTCCACTCACATAGAGGTAAACAGCTCTGGTAGCCGGGACCGCTTTGCCTACCCTCCCTATCGCCCAACAATCAGCGTCATCTGTGAACTCCCAATTTATCCCTCAGCACTACACATCTGATGGTCATCACCATCATCCGGGAACGCTATTGAATCCTACTGTTCCTCCACACTTCCAGAATTACCGCCCAATAGAACACGGGCAGCCTATTGTCCCGTCCCAATCACACGCACACATTACCACCCCGCAGAAACCTTATCCAAACCCAAACCCAGCGATACAGACTCAAGGTGGACACGCTCAATATTCGAACCCCGCCAACAATCCCTCTTCACCTATCGGGTATGGGTCTCCCTCGCCACCATCCTCTTCTTCTTCCTCGCCCCACGCGTGTGGGGTATGCGGGGCTACGTTTACCCGTCCGCATGATCGCAAGCGTCATTACGAAAGCCAACACACGACAATCGAACATGTGTGCCAATACTGTCGCAAGAGTTATGCGCGAGTGGACTCCTTGAAGCGACACCTAGACAGGCCCTGCGACAAGATGCCTCAATCTGCACAGAAGGGTGTTTGACTTGGTAGACTAGGTCGGAAGATATTTTGCGAATCCTCGTGTTTTGATTGCTGCAATAGACGTCTGTGTTGTAATACTAAATGGACATTCACCTTCTTGCTATCTATAGTTTTCGTTTGTTGCTGTCGCACAGATACGATACGTTCTCCTATCTCAGCATTTCTCCTGCCAATGATTTACTCGCTCTCCATCAGTTGAGCTGGTGGTGAGAAGCGTCGGACATCGAATATGTTTTTAAGGTCCGGATGCTAGCCAGTACTGTGACGTACGTTGAATACACACTGGCACAAGCGGAAGCTTTTGATCCAGCCAATTTACGAGCTTCCTTGGAACGCATTTATCGCCGGTGAGTAATTAAAATTCTCCTAGGGTAGACGCTGATCCTATCTCGGAAATGATGCGAATCCATCATGATCAAGATTAATACCCTTGATTGGCTTGGCTGGCTGTCACTGACATAATATAATCGCTGTATGTATGCAAACGCTGGGATCACTGGAAAGTGCCAGTGGCAGCGATCAGCAGCGAGCGCACCCCCCCGTTCCCGCAGCTATCGCTCGAGGCGTCGCGCAGATTCAGTATCGCAGCTTCCCCAAAGTCGCGCTTCGCTTCTGCTTCTCCGCACATCGAGATTTGGGGGGAGAGGGGGATTAGATTGTAGGGGGATTACAAACGCAAAGGCAAAATGCCCGATTTCCCCTGCGCTGCGATCGTCAACCCGATTCCATCACACATCAGCCTTGCCACAACAACAATATACCCTGCTACTGCCTGCCTGCCTGCCTGTCTGTCTTGTCCTGCCCTGTCAACTTTGACTCGTTCTCGAACACCTCCCATGTATTTTTACCACCTTTCTTTTTTCCCACCCATTGTCAAAGGAATGGGAAAAGCTGGGCCTGCTCTCGGCTAGTAGTGCTGCTGTCCTAGGCAGCTTTAGTTCTATTCTTCGTTTAATTGGCGTTTCCCGGCATTGTGCGCAAAAGCCCACTATGGGGTTTTACTGTAGTGGGTGTCCCCCCCTGCGTCGCTCCAAAAATAGCGGACAACAAACCACCACCGGAAGTGTCTTTTTTTTTTTTCAAATTGCTTTTCCTTGGTATACTTGGTATTGAAGAACGGGATCACCGGTACTCATCTCCGCCAGTCTGTCGCGGGATCACAACTACCCAGGATTGTCGATCGAGCTTCCTCTCTCACTCTGACAAGTCAATCGCCTTTTACGTATGCTCGCCGACTTGGCTCTGAGGAGCCATACGGGTGCAAACTG
>QLOZ01013428.1:0-20438 GCA_003314065.1 Lactarius sp. MG50
AGGCTGGTGCGGGTTTGGACACTGCGGAGGGTAGAGTGCTGACTTGCTCCAATATTTGCGGTAGAGGCTCTATGGAAATGCCGAGAACAGCCGCCACACTTGTGCCAGTCGTGGGTTGCACTGGGTTTGAGAATGCCGCTTGAGAAGACGAGGATTGGGACACGAAATTTCCACGGAGACGAAAGATCGCGGAAGGCTTTTCGTTTGATAGCCTGGCCGAGTCATGAGTCAACGAAGGGAAATGAGCCGAATGAATGAACGAGGACGCACATGCCAAGCAACTGGAAGCCTCTACTCGGCCAGAAAAAGTGGACGGTGGCACCGTATCCGTCGGGAAACGGCACTTGAAAGTAAGATCAATACCGGTAAAGTATACCTAACGAGAGTCGTGCCTACCTGTACCAAGCAGAAAGACACAGATGTGGTTGATAGACTCGGCCGCAGGCAGCTCGAAGGCCGCCTTAGTTTCGTCGATTTGCTGCAGATTTGTCTGCAAGAGCCTCCCCGCTACGCAGCAGCCAAACATTGTTCTTGGATGTGGCGAGGTCGTTCGAGGGAACGGGAGGCGTCAACTTGAATAAGATGATGTCCCGTTCAGTTCCTGTTCTGCTATCATGATCTTCTATCGTGTTCGTGTGGTGCAAGCATCCCGGCCCGGAACCGTCTCCAACTTGGTTCCTGTTCGCCATGCCGAGCGTGAATATGTTCTAATCAATGCCACTCCTCCAGTCTCAGTCCTACGTTTTCGACGCTAGGCCCCATTATCCGTTACTCGTCTTGGTGAAGCGTTATTGGGTCCCAGGATTCGAATCAACGGATGCTGACGCCGTGACCTTGATCCTTACCCATGCTACAAGCTTTCACAAGGAGCTCTGGGAGCCTGTCTTGGAGGAGCTTTATAGCCAAGCAGCAGCTTCTTCTGGGACCAGTTCACCTGTTGTGAAAATTCACGACGCATGGGCTATTGATTGTCCCAATCACGGAGAAAGTGCCATGCTAAATGAGGAAACTCTACTTTGTGGTTACACGCCAATCTGTAAGCCTTATGCAGGATCTTACGGGGATATTACTCAAACCAAGTGCGGAAACCTGCATGGGCGAATCATACAGTCTCGTGGGAGGAATACGCACGAGCAATACATCTCATTCTAAACGGTTTTGGGAAAGGCATAGGAATAGACTTCAGATCTCGCAACCTCGTCGGGGTGGGCCATTCTATGGGGACGACGGCTATGTCAGTCCTTGACATGATCCGTTTGTGTGATCCGTCGACTCATCTTCTATCACAGAATCCTAACTAGGACAATGTATCCATTTGTGTCATGGTCGGGCGCGATTCTGATCGAGCCTATGTTTACCCACCCCGCTCATTTTGGGGGAGCACACAAGTTCCTGACCGAGGGCGCCGTCAAGCGTCGCGACGTCTGGTCCAATCGCGAAGAAGCACATAAGGTTTTCCGGGAGCGCTCCTTCAAATCTTGGGATCCTCGTGTCATTGACTTACACGTCGTATGTATTCACACCACTGCCAGATGATTCGTGCTCGCTCTGATTGGCGGACAGAAATATGGTCTGCGAGAGCTCCCCACCTTGACTTACCCTGACAAGACTGAAGGGGTTACACTCAGCTGTACAAAGGTTCAGGAAGAAGTGTGTTGCTTCGTTGCATCCCGTTCAAAAAAAGTGCTTTGATAACCCATACTCTTAAGGCCACATACAGCGAGAATCATGGGCGTGTGAAGTCGCAACGATTTCTCCCAACTTTTTGCAGGGATGTCCCAACACACGTCGTCTTCGGTGAAATTGCCGATATCCTGTGCGTCTTTGTCTGTTATCTTGTGTCAACTAATGGGTACTGATGGATGTGCGGTACTTCTATCTAGTCCAGCTGATAACCACAATTTTATCAGGGAAATTGCCCGTGGCGGCTTCCGGGCAGAGTCCTTGGTTGAAAATGCCGGGCACCTAGTTAGTCTGCAGGTACCAAACTTCTTCCTACGATACTGAACATAACCATCTCAGGCCGTGCATCATAACCCTGCGGGTGTGGCCAGGGTGATGTTGAATGTGTTGCAACTTGGAAATGTACCTGGTGTCCTGTCCAAGCTGTGACTAGTAGTGTTAGTTAAATAATACCACAGCACGAGCAATTACATGCAGTTGAGAAGCTCAGATTTCACGAGCTTTCGAGAGAAATCCCACAACATGAAGTCTCTGTTGCTGACCCACTGAAAATCACGACAATCAGGGAATGTTCCGAACTGTAAGCCACCGGGGCACGTGCTCCCGGAACTTGAGTCGTTGAGTCGATAATGGCTCATGACCTCTCGTTCACGAATGCTCAGCGCTAGGCGTTCATCCTTCAGTTTCCGGAACACATTTGTAGCCAGCCGTGAATCCTATCCAGACCGACATGTCTCTTAGAGTAGCTGCAAGGACGCTTCGCCCTGCTAGGGACATGCTTGCCTCCGCCCGCACGGCTACTTCGAAGCTTTCGCTTTCCCCGGCGCGAAGTAGCGCATACGCTACAGTGGCTGGCAAACGGATCCCTGTGAGGATTGTCGAAGTGGGCCCTCGAGATGGGCTCCAAAACGAGAAGACAATCATTCCTCTGGAAGTCAAAGTTGGGCTCATCAACCGGCTCGGCCGTGCAGGCTCGACGTTCATCGAGGCAGGGAGTTTTGTCAGTCCTAAGTGGGTGCCGCAGGTGTGTCCATTGGCACCCTTCCTTGCACGTTTTATATGCTCAAGGGTCAGTCTAGATGGCTGGCACGGCCGAGGTGGTGACCTCTATGGACAAACTCCCCGGCGTCACATACCAAGTCCTCGTACCAAATGAGAGGGGCCTCGAGAAGGTCCTCGACCTCCTCGCTGCACATTCCGACAAGCCCCCAGTTGATGAGATTTCAGTTTTTACCGCCGCCACAGATGCGTTCTCGCTTGCGAACACAGACGCCACGGTGGCCGAATCACTAAAGCGACTGGCGCGCGTCGTCCGGGGCGCTCAGGACAAGGGGATCAGAGTACGCGGATATGTCAGTGTGGTGATTACGTGTCCGTACAGTGGCAAGGTAGACTACAAGAGCGTGCGGGACGTGACGAAGGAGCTGCTCGACATGGGATGCTACGAAGTGAGCTTGGGGGACACGACAGGGACGGGCAACCCAACAAGTGTGGGCGAGATGCTCGACGTCACTGTTGGCGCGAATCCGGTGGAAAAGTTGGCGGGACACGTATGTGGCGGTGCGCCTTGCATCATCCTTGCTTCTCAACTAATAATGTGCACACACGAACTTCTTTTCCAGTTTCACGATACTTTTGGCATGGGAGTCGCAAATTCCATGACTGCATTGACCGCGGGTATCCGTACACTTGACAGTTCCATCGGTGGCCTCGGGGGTTGTCCATACTCACCAGGTGCGACAGGAAATATCGCAACAGAAGATATTTTGTACGCGTTGCAAGATTCTCCTTATTCCGCCCCTGGAGACCTAGAAAGTTTGGTGGACATAGGCTTTTGGATATCGGAAAAGTTGGGGCGTGACAATTCCAGTCGAGTGGGGAAGGCTATTCGCGCACGTAGAGAACGAGAGGGTCAGACTTAGCCTCAGACCTAAGTACAATCTACCGCATTTTGCTTTACTCGGTGAGAGAGCCTCAGAGAGAGAATCTTTACAAGGCGCTGTGACCCCGGCGAGGCGGGCCGAGAGAACCTGAAAAAAACACGAGCGGTTAACTGCATCTGCATTAAAGCCTGACGGCAAGCGCTGCTGTCTCGGACGAACAGACACCATGCCAGACTCGTTCTTCGCCGCAAAAACGCGGAAGCGGAAGCGCGTAACCGTCAAAGACTCGCGCCCATCTTCCAGCAGAAAAGTCTTGAAGACAAGCAATGGCCACATATCCACGAAAGTGAAAAGGAAAGGGAAATCCGGCGCGGCCGACGAGGACTTGCACTCCGATGGAAGCGGGTCTGGGGCCTTGGACGATTTGGACCTGAGAGCGGACGAGGTGGATCCTAACGAGAGCGGGGAGGAAGACGCGGGTGAGACACCCGCTGAGAAAAGGCTTCGTTTAGCGAAGCTCTATCTCGAATCCGTCAAGGAGAGCCTAGGTACGTCTCTTCCCCCGAGGTTCGTACTGCTCTGGAATTCTCACTCTGGTTTCTTTGTACAATAAGCGGATGGAGAGGTAGACGCGGCGGAAATTGACAGGGAGCTGATTTCTGCTCGCCTCAAGCAGGATGTACTCGAACACGCAGGCAAACTGCACTTATTCGTAGCAGACTCTGTGAGCACTTGCTTGAATTACGACTCCATCTGCGGTACCTCATCCCCTGTAGTTTGACTTTTCACACCCTCCGCCTACGCTTCGGACACGGGGGCACAGATTCTCAGTCACCTCTGCCGTTACTTCTAGCGATGCGCGTTTCCTCTTCACTTCTGGAAAAGAGGGGTCTATCATCAAATGGGATCTGCGCAACGGCTCCAGGCTTGCTATCTTCCCCAAGCTGCGTCCTGGAGGTGGCAAAGGCAAGGAGAGGGCAACCACTGAAACACCTGGGCACAGCGACGAAGTGCTCACTCTCGCTCTAAGCGACGATGGGAGATACCTTGCCAGTGCTGGCAAGGATCGCAGAGTGGGCGTGTGGGATGCAGAGAAAGGCGAATGGGTGAGAGGTTTCGGGGGCCACCGGGATACCATATCTGTGCGTGCTCTCCCTTTCCAACGACGCAACGTTTTTCACACATTGCATCCTTTGCGAGTCAGGCTATCGCGTTCCGGAAAGGGACACTGCAATTATACACCGCATCCTACGACCGCACGATAAAATTATTTGATCTATCTGTAATGGGATATGTCGAAACGTTATTTGGCCATCAAGATTGTATCCTCGATCTCGACGCTTTGCGCGCAGAAACTGTGGTCAGCGTCGGCGGAAGGGACAAAACTGTCCGGTTTTGGAAGGTCGTGGACGAAACCCAGCTCGTGTTTCGCGGAGGTGGTCGGAGCTCGATAAGAGAGCTATTAGAAGGTGGCGGGTTAGCGGATTTCGAGGAGGAGCAAGATCGGAAGGGCGAGAAGAGAGAGGGTCAGACTGAGAAAAAACATGGGTATGTTGAGGGTAGTCTGGAGTGCGTTGCCATGATCGATGAGTCGACTTTCCTCAGTGGGGGTGACAGCGGGTGAGTTCATCTCGGACAAATCTCGGACACGTCCATTTCATCATTCCCACAGGTCAATATGTTTGTGGAGTACTCAGAGAAAAAAGCCGGTGTTTACGCATGCCGTTGCCCATGGATTCAACGAAACGATGTCAGAAACAGAAGGTCTTATCCGTACACCGCGTTGGATTACCGCTCTTGGGGCATTGCGTTATTCAGATCTCTTTGCTTCTGGTGAGCCAGCCCGTTTTCGGATGTGGTCATGTTCAGTCGTGCAGTACGCAAACCTTAACACAATGCGTCTAGGGTCCTGGGACGGTCATATTCGACTATGGAAGGTTGATCCAAGGATGAAATCTTTCTCCGCCGTGGGGAGTTTCCCTGTTCCCGGGGTCATCAACTCGTTGCAGTTCGTATCACCGCGGAAGGGCTCATTGGATGATGCCTCATGGGCCCAGTTGGAGAGTGGGACGGATGTGTCCCCCACGTTGAGCGTGCCACCGTCGAAAAAGTCGGGGCCAATTCTTTTAGTGGCAGGGATCGGTCAGGAGATGCGACTGGGTCGCTGGGTGACTGTGAAAGGGGACGGGTCGCGCAATGGTGCACTTGTTTTTGCATTGTATCCCCGGACGTTGTCATAAACCCACTCGTGTTTCTGTTGCATGATGGTCGTTACTGTGTTGTTGCAACATCGCCGGCCGAAATGCCCATCCTTACGTGTCGATTGAAGCGCGGTAAAGTTTGGCTGTCCTTGGGACCTTGACCCCGAACTGCTGCACATGCTTCAGAGTATAAGCGTGCTCTCCGTATCTCGTGGCGTCGTCAAATTTTCTCTTACCCACCTGCCACTCTGTCGTGGTCACCGAAGCAGTATGCGAGGGCTCACAGTCGATTCGTTAAACCCTGCGATTCTCAACGTCCAGTATGCCGTCCGCGGTGAGCTGGCCATCAAGGCGGAGGAATACCGCGAGCGACTCAAGTCGGGCACCCACGACCTGCCCTTCAACAAGGTCATCTCGTCGAACATCGGGAACCCGCAACAGATTGGGCTCGATCAGCCTCCAATCACCTTCAACCGCCAGGTGGGTGTTTGGCGCTCGATGCGCTGGCTTTTGCGCCGCCATTCGGAATCTAATAATCGGGGTGGTGCTTTTGTGTTCATGGGGACTTTTTGGTACAGGTAGCGGCGTTGATGGAGTGGCCAGCACTCGCTGAGCTGGCAGGGGACGCATTCCCTGTAGATGTCATCGCTCGGGCGAAAGAGCTCCAAAGCGAGATTGGATCCATCGGGGCATACTCGCACAGTCAGGGCGTTCTATTCATCCGGAAGAACGTCGCAAAGTTCATCGAAGGTCAGTTCAGCAGTTCTGTGTGTCGTCATCTCCTGCTCCCCCCACCCCACCCCTTCCTGCGCGTTGCGCCCCAACCAAAACCTTGGTCTCAACTCACTTTCTTTCGCTTTTGTTTTTCAGAGCGCGATGGCTACCCGTCGAACCCGAACCACATCTTCCTGACCGCCGGCGCGTCCTCGGGCGTGTCGTTGCTCATCTCGATGCTGATCTCCAACCCCAAGTCCGGCATCCTCATCCCGATCCCGCAGTACCCGCTGTACACCGCGACGCTGGCCGCGCACTCGGGGGTGGGCATACCGTACCACCTGGACGAGGAAGCCGAGTGGGCGACGTCCGCGCCGGACATCGAGTCCGCGATCGAGCGCGCGCGGCGGGAGGGCGTCGAGCCCAAGGCGCTGGTGATCATCAACCCGGGCAACCCGACGGGCGCGCTGCTGGACGAGGCGACGATGCACAGCGTGGTGCGGCTGTGCGAGCGGCACGACCTGGTGCTGCTCGCGGACGAGGTGTACCAAGCGAACCTGCACGCGCCCGCCTCGCACCCGTTCACCTCCTTCAAGCGCGTCGTGCGCGCGCTCGGCTCGCGCGTCCCGCTCGTCTCGTTCCACTCGATCTCCAAGGGCGTCACGGGCGAGTGCGGCCGCCGCGGGGGCTACCTCGAGTGCGCCAACGTCGGCGAGGACGTGATCGCGCTGATGTACAAGATGGTCTCCGTCGGGTTGTGCCCGCCGCTCGGCGGGCAGGTCGGCGTCGACTGCATGGTGCGGCCGCCGCGGCCGGGCGACGCGAGCTACGAGCGGTGGAAGGCCGAGACGGACGCGACGCACGCCGCGCTCGCGCAGCGCACCAAGACGATGGCCGCGCGCCTCAACGCGCTCTCCGGCGTGTCGTGCGTCGACTCGCCCGGCGCGCTCTATCTGTACCCGCGGATACGGCTCCCCGAGGCGGCAATCGAGGCGGCTCGCGGCGCGGGCAAGGAGCCCGATACGTTCTACGCGCTCGAGCTGCTCGACGAGACGGGTATCTGCGTCGTGCCTGGGAGCGGGTTCGGCCAGAAAGAGGGCCAGTACCACTACCGGCTGACGTGCCTTTGTCCAGGCGTGGAAGAATACGTCGCTGCCTTGGAGCGCTTCCATAACAAATTCCTTGAGCGCTATGGAGGCCTCTGAAAGGGTCATTCTCGTCAACCTTTAGATGTGTTTTCCCCAGTAGTCCAGTAGTCCACCACTCTTCGCTATTCCTGCATGCTATATGATCATGATCAGAAAATTGTAACGTAATCCATATTGAGCCCGACACTGACGTCACTCCTCTGACCATTTTCGGACATTGTCTCTTCACTTCGGTGTAAACCTGCCATATCAGATAAATGGCCATTCATGGCTTGCAACGTGTCAGGCACGCGGACTCAATCACTGCGACAAGTCGATAAGAACCCCGAAAGGGGATGTATTATGTTGTAACTACAGCACGGTTATCGTACAACAACAGCCAATAGTGTGCTCAGTATCTCGCTGTTCCCAGAACCTGGCAGCACATGCCACAAGAATGTAAAATGGGGGAATGATATGATCAAAATAACATAGATATGGGGCCGGCATAAGAAGCGTCGTAAGAGTCCGACGAGGGGTGCGCGAGGTCTGGCGCGGACGAATTAAAAGGTAATGCATAGGCAGGACCTGCTCCATCTCCTACGAGAGGTGAAGTAATATCCGAGGCCAGGCGGCGCATACGTGATATTGACGGAGGGATGAGTGAACTCGCGACGGTGCCGTTCGTGTCCTCTATCGAATGTGGATAAAGGCTAGAAAGGTCACTGGCAATGGACGATGTGGAGGATGCTCTACTCCGAGGGGGAGGGACGGCTAGCATGGGGATACCAGAGGAAATACAACGTGCGCGGTCACCCGAAAAAGTATCTGCGAGGAGATCGGCCTCATCTCCTCCTGGTTCAGGATCATCGCAGCGGCGTTGACACCGCATGCAATAATCAGCGATGCGTATCCGCTGGTCATCATCGCAAATGCACTGAGAAGTGGGCTCGTGGAAAACGTCGGGTAAGCTATCGAGCGTTATTGGCATGGGCTCGACGATCCGAGGGAGGTCGAAGAGAGGGTAGTCGACGGTGCCAACTTTGGAAGCGTCGTCAAAAGATGGGGGGATCATCGGAATGTTCTTTATCCACTCTTCTAACGGTTCAAACTGCTGAGGTATGCGACCATCGTGGGGGGTGGTCGGAGGGGTCGGGGCAGGATGGGGAAGAACCTCGGGAGAACGTAGGCAACCATTACATGAACCTGGATCGGGACACGATTCACGGCTAGACCACGCGATGGGGCCTCTGTGCTGTAAGCAAGTCGGGCAGGCGCAAGTTTCTCCGCAGGTACAGAAACCCCGGAATCCGGCTGGGAACTCGGGAGAATCGAATTCATCTTGGGATTCCGAAAAAGAACAAAGCGGGAAAGTCTTTTGGGGAAAAGATGGACCCGAGCTGTCACTGGACCACGCCATTAGATCTGTTGGCTGATGGGGAGCCAAACTATTCTCAGGATGGCTCTCAGTGTGTCCTTCCTCGGAAGAACAATGGTGTTCCTCGTAAGCGCGACCATAAGGGCTGTAAAACGCGGACCCGTGGGAGAAGCGGTGATTGTGAGGATGGGGATGTGAGGTAACATGCTCGCCGGATAATGATGGAGGGGAAGGACGAGGAAGAACGGGACGCAACGCTTGTATGCTGACGGGTACGGGGCCACTCGTAGTGCTGGTCGGGGAGATGGGTGGAGGTGCCCCAAAGTCTCTGGGTTTACTGCGACTAGGTTTCTTGGCCGTAGAACAGTGACAAACCACGCCATCCTTACAGTGGCAGGGGCGAGCTGATGGATGGAGGATTAGCTCCACGGTGAGGGAGCACAGGGATATACGCACTCGTATGATCCACAGGAGACAAGGACTCGGCCGAATGCGTGGCAACCGACGCCCCGATGACCTGGGGTATCCCATCGGGAAACGCGGCGCTCGCTAAAACCCTTGCTAAATTGCCTTGAGTAGGGAGAAAGTCCCTTACGGGTTGAATATTCCATAGAGAATTGGGTTTATAGACAGGCTCACCTTTCTTACGAACAGGGACCGACTCCTTATCTGGTGAGTGCTCTTTGGCTTCACACATGCACTTGACGTGTACTTGTTTCGTCTTGCGGAGCTCACGACAGTGCTCGCATTGGGTTATAGGGCGGCCCTTCTTCTTTATCTCGAAAAGAGGGCGATCTGTGTGTTTGCAGGCCGAGGAGCGGTGGCCCTTGATACATGCTTCGCTGTAAGAAAAGGGATTAGCAAACGAAGGAGAGGAGAAAGGGGGTCACAAGGCCTACCAGGCGTATTTTTTGTCGCTTATAAGAACCTAAAGAGGAGGAGAGTGAGGAAGGGAGGAGAGGAAACTGGATTTCGAGGTTCGTACCATGGTTAAGTGGGAAGATTGGAGGATTTATACGGGGATAGATCGCCTAGGACAAGAGTCAGGGTCGACTTGTCCACTAACGCTCTGAGAGCGAGTGTTATTGGTACTGGAAAACGGACTTGCTAAGGCACTTATTGTTACGGATAAAGCACATCAGCAAGGGTAGCACCAGGCTCAGCTCGTCAAAGAAACGAGTTTTGATAGGCAGCGCACGTTTGGTCTAAATACTCCAGCAAGACCAAACAACCTACAATAGCATTAGTCCCTCATACTTAAAATAGTAATTTGTTCCCAAGCACGGCAGCTCCGGAATCCGGAGTGATTTCGCCGAAAGAGTAGATTTCGAGAAAGCGTGTTAGACATCAACCAACAATCATGCAGGAAGGTCGTGTTCCTCGGTACGTCGCCTTGCTTTCTTTCTTTAATCGATCGTCCCTTTTATCTCCTCCACAGCGTAAAAAATAGGGCTCCCGCTGCCATCCAAGTCTGCTACTACTTTTCCTCATCTAGCTTGCTCTCACTTACCTTTTCCTCTCAGATCACTGCAGAGCAACTACTCAGAGAAGTACGATACGATTCCCGACCCATCCTCCTCCTCTTTGTTCTTAACCCATATTTAGGCTCAAGAAAGACAAGAGTCCCAGTTCCGTGCGCCAAGACAACGCGTCGAAGACTTTGAGGAACTACATGAATACCGTGGCCGTAAACGTAAAGAGTTTGAGGAGCGTATCCGTCGCACTCGGGGTAGTATGTAAGTTTTTCTTTGTCTTATCCGCAACTAGACACCTGACCCTATCTTAGAAAGGAATGGCTACAGTACGCCAGCTGGGAAGCCTCCCAAAACGAGTTTGCACGCGCTCGTTCAGTATTCGAACGCGCCCTTGATGTCGATCCGAGGAGCATGCCACTCTGGCTCACTTACACTGAAACAGAGCTCAAATCTCGTAATGTCCAACACGCACGCAACCTTTTCGACCGTGCCGTCACGCTACTCCCCCGTGTAGACCAGCTTTGGTTCAAGTACGTCTACCTGGAGGAGCTTCTTCAGAACATCGCCGGCGCTCGGCAAGTTTTTGAACGATGGATGGCATGGGAGCCCGATGACAAGGCATGGCAAGCCTACATCAAGCTTGAGATTCGTTATAACGAATTTGACCGTGCCAGCGCTATTTACGAGCGCTGGGTCGCCGTCCGCCCCGAACCCCGTGTGTGGGTAAAGTGGGGCAAGTTTGAGGAGGAGCGTGCCAAGGTCGACAAGGCCCGCGACGTATTCAAGACCGCCCTCGAGTTCTTCGGCGATGAGGAAGAGCAGGTCGAAAAAGCCCAGGCAGTCTTTGGCGCCTTTGCCAAGATGGAGACACGCCTCAAGGAATATGAGCGTGCGAGGGTAATCTACAAGGTACGTTCCCATGTGCTCCCTTTCCTCGGGTGTAGTTATTTTCAAGCGCCCGTCCCCAGTTTGCATTGGAACGCCTCCCACGCTCAAAATCGGCCAATCTGTATGCAGCATACACAAAATTCGAGAAACAGCATGGCACGCGTACAGCTCTAGAGTCTACGGTGCTTGGCAAGCGGCGAATCCAGTACGAAGAAGAGCTCTCACATGACGGACGGAATTATGATGTTTGGTTCGATTACGCTCGTCTCGAGGAGGGGGCCTACCGACAATTACGAGAAGAAGGTGCCACCGCGGAGGAGGAAGAACAGGCTGTGGCTCGCGTACGCGAAGTATACGAACGTGCGGTCGCTCAGGTCCCACCAGGAAACGAGAAGCGGCACTGGCGACGGTACATCTTCTTATGGCTCGATTATGCACTATTCGAGGAGATTGAGACTAAGGTCTGCCAAGCCCTTCCCCAACGCGACTGTAACTGATGCAGCAACTAGGATTTCACTCGGACGAGAGAAATATACCAGACAGTCATACGACTGGTGCCACATAAACAATTTACATTTGCCAAGCTATGGTTGACGTTTGCACGGTTCGAAGTCCGCCGACTAGACCTGCCTGCTGCAAGGCGAATTCTTGGCACAGCTATTGGAATGTGCCCCAAGGAAGCTCTATTCAACGGTTACATCCAACTGGAGTTTGACGTACGTTCGAAGTTCTATTTTGGGTCATCCCGTGGCGTGCTGACCCGCCTGCCTTCCTTCTCAGCTCCGGGAATTCGATCGCGTCCGAACGCTTTACGAAAAATATATCGAGGCGCGCTACCCCTTTCTACATCTCACTTGTTTTCAATTATTAACGCTCGTCCCCAGTTCGACCCCACAAACTCCGCAGCCTGGATCAAATACGCCGAACTCGAGACACAGCTCGCGGACTACAATCGCGCCCGGGGCATCTTCGAGCTTGGCGTCTCTCAGTCGCCGCTCTCGATGCCCGAGCTTCTCTGGAAGGCGTACGTCGATTTTGAAGTCGAGGAGGGTGAACGCGCACGCGCGCGGGCGCTGTACGAGCGGCTGGCTGCGACGAGCGGGCACTGGAAGGTCTGGGTCGCGTATGCGATGTTCGAGGCGCAGCCGATCCAACTACCGCGGGATGAACGTGAGGAAGATGAGGATGGGGACGAGGGGGACGAAGAGAGGGAACCGAAGATGGTCGAGGGCGACCTGGAGCTTGCGCGGCAAGTGTTCCAGAAGGGCTACAGGGATCTCAAGAGCAAGGGATTAAAGAACGAGGTAAGTACCTCTATCCCCCCCCTCCTTCCAGCTTCCGAGCGAAGATGGAAGGAGAAGAAAAATAAGTTATGGATTTCTGATGATATCTCGGTGTGCCTCATAGCGCGTCGCGTTGTTGCAAGTATGGAAGTCCTTCGAGGAGCAGCGTGGCACTCCAGAGGATATCGCTAAGGTGGAAGGCATGATGCCGGTGCAGGGCAAGCGACGTTACGTCGATCAGGAGACAGGGCAGCTCGTGGAAGGTATGGTCCCCTCACTCCTATACAACGTGCGTGGGGGACGGGAAAAAAATCTAACGGTGGCATATGTTCCTTGTCAGATTATGACTACATCTTTGCGGACGACGAGCGCGAGGCGAATCCGACTTCGTTCAAGTTCTTACAAATGGCACACGCATGGGCTGCCTCAAAGAAGGCCGGAGGTGCCGGCACCACTGCCGGCAGTGGCGGTGGCGGCGGTGGCGGTGGCGGTGCACTATCAAGGTTCGCTGCGGCACTGACTCAGGAGAAGGAGAATGATAGCCGGGCCGAATCGGACGGTGATGCAAGCGAGCCTGAGTCGATGGATGAGGACGTGGCGAGTGTGGCGAGTTCACAGGACAACTCATAAGGGTACATTCAGTATTATGCGATGGAAGCTGTACTGTACCTGTAGTCTCCATTACTGATCTCATGGTGATCACAGAAGAAAGAAGGCAAGTCACCCTGTGATGTACTTGTCGTAAGTGACATACATGCTTCGTGCTGCGTACTGCGTGCGGACCACGATAAAGTACAAAACGAGTAGCATGAATCAGCGTCGGCCGGCCGGTGACGTACCAGATAACTGCAGGGACCAAAGGAGAACAGAACACCACTTCACTTGGGTAGCCGCAATCTTTCTGTCACCGGTTAATGGGGTATACCACGTCACACACTATGATAATCACCGCTGATCGGGGCTACCTAGGATGGGCACCGAGCAGGTCGGACACAGGTGGGGGAATGGAGGACAACACACCCCCGCTGAACGGGGAAGGAACCGAACCCGCCGCTATGGAGCCACGACCAAGCGCTGGCTTTGGATGGGGGACCCGTGCTTTTTTTTTTTTTCGCGCTCGCGCTCCACGGCTCCGACGTGGCGGTGGCGCCGGGTAGCGCGTCCGTCGACGTTGCGATGGCCTCAGCGCGACACGTCCACGAAAACCGCAGTTCCCCCGAGCGCCGGTTTCGGAGCTTCCGAGTTCTAGGCAAAGCCCCCCCCCCCGCATGCACGCGTGTCCGCCTGAAAAATGAGATGGTTGATTTCCATGTGGGGTTTTTAGCTAGCTCCAATGGCTTGGTTGGGCGTGTCCCCGTGGTCACGGTTTATCCGGACCATGGGCCCCTCTCGTGCGGCGGAGCGTGTAGGTAGGTAGGCGCCCATGGGAATCATCTCGAACGCGTGTAGCAAGTAGGTTGACTTGTGAGTAGTAGCTAGCTGATGGGATCAATCGCACACTCCAGGCCATCCAAGTCCTCTCAGCCATGATGAGACTGCCGTACCGCGCTAGAGCGATGTCACACCTGGTTCGCACGACGGCCAGGTCGGTGCTGAGTTTCGGACCGCATGCCGGAAACGCATTTGCGGTGACACCGCCATGAGGGACCGAGATAGTCTCAGGTACGTAACGAGGCCCAAATTAATTTTTTTCTGTAGTGGAGTGCGATATGCCACCCAATTTTGAGTTTTTGCGGGCACGGAGTGACTAAGGTGTATTGAAGGCGGGGGGCAGAGACACCCTTTACGGGATCGGACGTCCTCTAACCTTTTCCCCACGGAGCTGCTCCCGTAGGCTGTCCGGGGACACTCTGAAAACGCAATTGCCAAAGCGCAAGCCGTCCCAGGTTGCGGCGCTACCCCACCAAAGGCCCCCAAGCAAACGTTACCCGCGGTAGTGCGGTCGGCGGAGCGCTCGGTACGGATATAGGAGAGGGGACCGGAGAAAAAAAAAAAAGGGAGGGCGTAAAAAGTCCTTCAGGGTGTTCCGTAGAAAGTGGACACGAGTTTTCGGAGTTTTCCATGCCGATGCCGAGGCGCTTGAAAGGGCCGAGACCAAGAAGGCTAGAGCATGGGAGTGGGGTAACCTGGCTGCCTCAAGTTGTTGCTCGCGGGGACCTGAGAGGGAGTTGATCGCGGCACGGGGAACGTGCATCGTGCTTCCGCGACTGTTTCTGATGGCTCATTTTGTTCACCGAGTTTTTTCGAAAACGTTCCTGGCCCAGAATCTCAAGATCACACAGGGCGAGGCGAGGTTGCCATAAAAGTGAAAGCGTGAGCCAGGAGGTAAGTTAGTTGTTTAATAGAAAAAGTGTGTGGAATGCGATGAAAAGAGGAAGAAAAGCGCACTACAATCACGAGACTTGACCATGCGCACGCGCCGATGGAACAGAAATTCGCATAGAACAAAGACCCCTCACGGAGATATCAACCGTGGCTCTTCTCCAGCCCTTTGTCCGCTCGACAGTAAATTCTCCATTCTTTAGGAAAATGTCCACCCTTCGATTTCATATCCAGCCCACATCTCCCACCTTTTCCCCGAGGCTGGGCACCGTGTCGCTCCATCGACACTTGGAGAATACTTCCATCGAGATCCATACACCAGGTCTGATAACCGCCACATCGCGAGGACTCGTTCCACACCTTTCCGGTGACCATACGAGAGTCTCAGAGGCCATCCGATGGCTACACGTGCCTTTTGAATCCTTGTGAGTGAGTGCCATCAACGACAACTTGATCTGCCACACCAACTGGCACTGCCAGCTTGGAGCTCTCTCCACCGATTCCAACGCTCCACCCCGGCCCATATCCGTTACACGCATGCCTCGGTTTCCGCCCAAAGCAACACGTACTTACCATGTCGCTGAGAGACCCCGCGGACGATAGAGACATGCCCCCGAATGGTAATGACTTTGTCTCCGCGCTCTGTTTGCGCGGCGTGCGCAAGGTCTACTTTTACTTCTTAATGTCACTTGCTTCTCGCGCGGCTTATCTTCTCCGCAGGCAACGCCGAACGAATGGAGGGAGTATGTGTTGTCGGCCCAACCGGATGTCGTCGTGGCACTTTCCGACATCCCCTTCACACCCGGGTCACACTCACAGAAGCGGATAACCAAAAGCATCGAACGTTCCGCATCGTGGCTGGCGAACGTCCTTCGCCCACTCCCCAGTCGACACGTTGCCGCAGACGCCGGCGGAGGCGGCCCCGCTTCTCGTCTTCTAAACGTGTTCGTTCATATGGCTGGTGGTACGACCCCCGTCGCGAGGCAGGCGTTTGCCCAATCCCTGCTAGAACCCCTCTTCGATAAGGAGGCCGAGGCCATCGAACCTCTGAATAACCTTGATGAAGGCGTGGCAGGCTACACCTTCGACCTCGCCCCCTTGCACAAGTCTCTTTCCCCACGTCCTCCCCACGCCGCATCGAAGAATGGCGTTGTGGAAGCAACCGACCTCTTTTCCGCGCCACCTGCACCTTCTGCGACCGCGCAGATTATCTCCTTGATCCGCGCGTCCCTCGGGCCTCTCCCTACGACCAAGCCGCGCATCGTACACTCTGCAGGCTCTCCGCACGAGATTCTCGCGCTCATCCGGGACGTCGGAATCGATCTCTTCGACGCGCACTGGGCACAACGTGCCGCCGACGTCGGCGTGGCCCTCGACTTCGTTTTCCCAGCCCCCCACGTGGCAGCGCCCGATGCTGCGGCGACACCTCGCGAGATAGGACACAACTTATATGATAGGCGTTATTCCCACGACTTTTCCTCCTTTGCTGATGCGCTGCGGAGTTGCTCTGCTCAGCAAGGCGACACGCGGCCCCCGTGTCCATGCATGGCTTGTGCCCCCTCGCGGCCGAGCCCACCCTTGAAGCATAGCAGCGTAGATGAGGCACCCCCGATGCATCCGCCTGTACCGTACACGCGCGCATACATGCACCATCTTCTTCACACGCACGAGATGTCGGCGCACACACTCCTCACGCTGCACAACCTTGCCGTACTCGACGCGTTCTTTGCGAGCGTGCGACGCGTCCTGTCTGAACAGGCCGAGGCGTTTTCACACGAAGTCACGCGGTTCGAGCAAATCTATGACGGGAGGCTCGGCGTGCTTGCGGAAGCGAGAAAGGATTGGACTGAGGTTTCACTTGCCCGCGGGAAGGGTAGGCTAGCGCGGGAGAGGGAGAGGGAGAAACAATAGCATGGTACATTGGGGACAGCGGCAGAACTAGAATAGCAGTGGATGTAGATTCTACGAAAACAAAAAGAAAAGAATAAAAAAACATGCCGCTCTAATGTCTGCTTGTAGTCGCTACCTCTCTATCCACCCGCGTGAAGGTTCAACTCTTCCCCAGTGTACCAACGACGGCGACAGCGACGAATATCCCAACGAGCTGCACCGCCCTCCCAAGTCCAGAGACGCGGTTGACGCGGTCCAACTCGGTCTCCTTCCAGCTGGTGCGTGGCGGGCGGTAACGCGGTGTGCTGCCGGCGGCGCGGCGAGCATGGGGCTCGGCGCCCGACGGCTGTGGACGCTGCGTCGCGTGTACGTGTGGATTCGAGCCCGGGGGCGCGCGATGTCTGCGCTCCCATGCGTAATTCGCGCTCCGCCGGCGCGCCTCGTTCGCGCTTGCGTAGTGGTACGTAGAGTGCTGGTAATAATGGTAATGGGCAGCAGCAGCACCACCGCCCGACGAGGCGAGCGAACGGTCGTACGACCGTCTGCCGGACCGACTGCGCTGTGAGCCGCCTGAGGGGGAGGGGGGGGGGGAAACACCGCGAGGCGGGGGGGTGGCAACAGGACGCACGCACCGCTGTCTGTCGTCCCCGAGCACCGCGTACGCCTCGCTGAATACGAGGAATTTTTCGCGAGCTTGCGGGTCTTTGTTTATGTCGGGGTGGAACTGCTTGCTCAACTGCAAGTTCTAGCGGCGTCATGATCCGGTGCAGCGGACGGGGAATAAGGGGAACACGGATCCTGCACGCACCTTGTAATAGGCGGACTAATTTTGGTGGGTAGACGCATAAGGGGGGGAGAGTAACGAATGGCGTTGGAAGGAAGCTGACCTTGATTTGGCCCTTGCTTGCGCTTCTCGGGACGGAGAGCGTGTCGTAGTGTGTTGCCCATGGCGTGGGCGTCATGAAAAGGGCGCGACGAGGACTACATGCGAACGATCTGGAGGCACCTACGGTTCGCCTGAGAATGAGGTCCAAAGGCGTGGATCGACGCTGCATTTGTGCGGTGTAGGAGTGTCTGGCACTGGCACCGCCACGGTACTGGCACTGGTCGTCACAGGATCAATTAAGTAATAAAACTGATAAGATTGATTGATTGGAGAGTTGGAGGCGCCTTGTTGGGGAAAAGGCAACTACACACGGCGGACACGCGACCAAAAATTTTAGTGGAAATGGTCAACATCATCTCCGAAGATGAACTTCATTTCCGTGGCACTGTGGCACCTGGAAGTCTCACTAAATTGTTTTTGTGAACTTTGTGAAATATTCACAAAAAACAAGTCATTGTGGTCGTCTTAAAACCAAACGGTCACATGAGACTGGGCTGACCAATCTTTTGTCTATCGTCAAGGCAGAAAAGGCGCTGCCCGGACTCTTCTTCACCCATAACCACCAACATGGTAAGTTAGTTCTGCCTACCCCTCAGTCTATCGATGCTCACAGATCTCCTCACAGTCGACCAACTGTAGACGACGTCTTATTCGTGATTTCAAGCGACTCTCCAGCGACCCGCCGGGTGGTATTTCCGGGAGTCCATGTCCCGATAACATCATGCTATGGAATGCAGTCATTTTTGGGCCCGGTACGTCCCCCACCACATCGCCGCATCTCGTCCTTCTTACGCTGCTTCACGTGCAGCGGATACACCATTCGAGGATGGCACTTTCAAACTTCTGTTGACTTTTGATGAATCGTACCCGAACAAGCCGCCGACCGTGAAGTTCCTCTCACGAATGTTCCACCCGAATGTGTATGCGAACGGGGAGCTCTGCCTCGACATCCTCCAAAATCGATGGTCACCTACGTATGACGTCGCGGCTATCCTCACCTCCATCCAAAGCCTGTTGCATGATCCCAATCCAAACAGCCCCGCCAACGCGGAAGCGGCACAACTTTATCGAGAGAACATGAAGGAGTATGTGCGACGTGTGCGAGCTACCGTTGAGGATAGTTGGCTGGAGGACGATGAGAAAGATGCCGCTGGAGAGGCTGAAGCTCAGTGAGGAATGACGCCATTGTTCTCACCCCTCGTGTGATACGGAAAGATCACTTGTGGGAAGTCGGACAAAGTTCTTGTATAGACGTGAGTCATAGTGACGGAGTGGCTGTGACGATGTCAGTCAGGTTTGTTCTCGATTTTTATTGCTCGCGAGTCTGGTTATTCTCGTAATACCAGGGGATCGATTGTATGCGCTTATATATATACATAATTTTCTTTCTTTTTTTTTTTTTGCATCGTAGCCTTTCCCTCCCCTGGACTTTTTCATTACTCCCTTGAAATCCTGTTTCGAGGATTATGTCGAATGACCGAGCTATGGAGTCGTCGTTATAATCTATTCAAATTCAGGGCCACCACACCTCTCAACTGTGGTAAAGGTCACGACTAATATGTCATAATCACTTAATCACGTGGTGTGAACACGTCAAATTCTTCACGCGCCGGCCGTGATCCCCAGACCAGACCCAGTCAGTCAGTGACACGATTCGCTACTGTCCTGGCCCTGTCTCGTCTGACGGGTCTCGACAATGGTAACAACCTCATCAATAGCCGTGGATAACGAATCAAAAAGACAGAGGCTCACTTTAGAAAAGGCTAAGGTGGTGAATGTGAGCATATAGCTACCTGATATCGTAGATATTTTCACTGATAGAAGGCTCTATGTTCTGCCTCATCTCTCATCTGCCTTGCTCCTAGCTATCAAAGCAGCTTCAGATACGATTACAGTATGCTCGCCTCAAAGTAGAACATGGATGGGTGCGTAGCGCTAGTGTAGAATCAAAGCGTCACTCATCCACGATCTGTCTGCGTAGCAACGTCAGTCACTAAATGAAGTTGAAAACTTGTATTTTCATCACTCTACGCTCAGGGGAAAATCAAAGGCATCCGGAAAGTCGTCGTCTACTCGTCTTGCATCTACTCGAGTTCCCACAGCAACTTCGTCCACGGCCAACGGCTTATTCTCGAATGCCGCATCGAGCTCCTCACTGACGACAAGTTTAACAGTTCCGGAAACAAATCAAGTTGTATCCCCAACACTCGTCTCTTCATCTCCCTCTGCTGTTGTTGTTTCTTCACCACCTGCTGTCGCTTCCCCCTTTACTCAGAGCAATGGCACCCTGCCCTCGCAGACTTCGTCTCCAGCCAAAAGTACCTCGTCACGAACGACCAAGGGCACACCGACGCCTAGTGGAACAGTATCGGTGCATACCCAGGCAACGGAAGCAGCGCTGTCAACATCCTCTCCTTCCGTTCTCTCTGCATTCAGTCAAAACTATGTCGTCACAGAGCAGCTATCGCGCACTGCAACGATGGACTTCTCGGCCCTCTCCCCCTTCGTGACACCCTCCCCGTTCGCGAGTTCCAGCTCCTTCACAGCGCCGTCATCCTTTGTCTCTCCCTTGCCACCCTCGGCCTTCCCGCAAACTCTCGCCTACCCTCCGTCACCGTTCGCTCCGCCCCCCTCCTCGTCCGCACCTATGCCCGCCACCCCGTCTATAGCCATGTCTCAATTTGCTGCACCTTCTTATCCTGCAACGA